>BQNB010001080.1:116215-146244 GCA_026074375.1 Tanacetum coccineum
TGTTCATACTGTGAGTTTTGACCAGAAGTATTAGAAACACTATAAGCGGTACTAACATCATTAGTACTGCTGGTGTTCTCAGAGACAAATGCCACATTTTGCGTGCTAGAGGATGATGCAGTAGAGCCTTTTACATCATTCTCAAAGACTCTTAGATTATTATACAGATCATCAAAGCTGAGACTGTCCACTCCTGGCTTGGTCCTCATGATTAAGGAAACTTGAGACCAGGCAGAAGGTAGAGATCTAAGGAATTTCTGATTTGCATCCTCAGTGGATACACCTGCCCCATGAATCTCTAATTGACTCAGAAGACTTTGGAACCTGTCATAGCCTTTATGTAGCCCTTCTGAGTTTGATACAGAGAATCCTTCAAACTGTTGCTTTAAGATATACTTCTGCATCTTCTTTGATTCGTCATTTCCACCAAATCTGGATTTGATGGCATCCCACATCTCTTTTGCATCAGTCATCTTATGAAATTTAGCAAGATGATCTTCTGGTAAAGCCATAAGCAAAGTGGTCCTAGCTTTTCTTTCTCTTTCTCTGGCTAGGATCTCTTCTGCAGTCCTTGGAGGCAGAACCTTGATTTGACCTTGTGTATCTGTGGTGATTGATACAGGACCATTCCCATTTTGTATAACTTCCCAGATTGGATAGTCTGTATGGGCCAAATAATGTTCCATTTTCATGGCCCATATATCGTATTCTCCCTTTTTGAGAATAGGAAGTTTGATGGTTGATACAGTATGAGGAGTTTGTTGTGTTGGTGTTTGTGATGATGATGGTGGTGGTGGTGGTGGTGGAATTTCATCTTGTGAACCAGACATGATTAGTTTTGTAAGATAGAGATTTATAACTGGTTTTTGTTCTTCTTACTCAGAGTTTCTCACAGGCTCTGATACCACTTGTGAGTCCCAAACTGAACAGATCTTTGCAGCCTGCTAAGGGTGATAGCCAACTTGTATAAATACAGATTGACTATATAGAAACACTGACTATGAATACTAATTGTATATGCGGAATCTACACAATAGTATTAAGAAGAACAATGAATAAACTAAACTTTGATTTCTATTAATCTGTTAAAGTGATTACAGATTACTAACTATGAGATATGATTGTATGAGATGTATATTGAACTGATATCTCTAACTATGCCATGAGGGTTCCTTTTATAGACCAAGGATAAACCCTAACAGGCTTACAAAACGCATAAAAGATAATACATATCTTTTCCTATAATATCTCATACATATCTCTTAAACGGTACTAACTATTTTCTACTAACTGTACTAACTGACTAAGCAGTACTTAACACTTTGTACTGTCAGTACTAACTATAACTATCGGTACTAAGTATTATCACTAACGGTATTAAGTCAGGAATGAATAATTCTTAACAATAACATAAGCAAATTCATAACAAGGCTAACACTGAAGATGGTTAGCCAATCATAATGTAAATTACACAAACAGTCATGTGAATAAAACATAGATCGAATTAAACATAATGTTTGATGTTAAGCTACTGATGATGAAGATCAGGACCGAATTATCCCTTCTAAAGTGGTTGATGAGTACTGGAAAATGACTTGGGATGATGCCTTTATCGTCCCCTAAGATGGGAGGAAGAAGGAATGGGTATTTAGACTAAATTCGGCCTTTATTTATAGGTTTTGATTTGGTTACGGCGTAACTGATATGTTTGGTTACACCTTAACTATAACTAGGATGAGTTATCAATCTTATCGTGGCAGGTTATGGCGTAACTGAAGTGGTTACGTCGTAACTTAAGTGGTTATGGCGTAACTGATGTGGTTACGCCGTAACTGAAGTGGTTATGGCGTAACTGAAGTGGTTACGCCGTAACTGAAGTGGTTACTCCGTAACCGAAGTGGGTATGGTGTAACTGAAGTGGTTATGGCGTAACTCTGCAGCAAAATTATAGATATTGCTAAATTGCGACTCTTCAGTTGTGATCCGTATTTAACCCAAAACACGAAAGTTGTAGATATCACTTTCCTCTTTCCATGGCCACTTGAATCAACTTCAAAGGAGTTAGCATGAAGAAGTTATGATCAAAATACTAGAGCACATTTCCGGAGATATCTCAGAAGCATTTCTTCAACTTTTTGGCTTCGTCTCTTCACATAATTCTTTCATGAGACTTTCATAATAACTCCAAATCATAAGTGAATAACTTCATAAGTATTTCTTCAGTAAACGCATCTATTTTTCATATCATTTTGCTCCAATGCCTTGTTTATCCTGAAAATGTAAATATGAACGTTTTAAGTACTAGATCAATACTAGAACTATACAAAACAACGTAATAAACATATAATTTTGATATAGAAAAGTATCAATTATTTGATGTTATCAAATATCCCTCCACTTGGCTTCTACTTGCCCTCAAGTAGAACTTGTTAGAATAATTTATGAAAATATTTCCCTAATTTAACTTCGGGGAATAAATTCATAATTTACTTATGCTAGAAGACATCAATGCCGAACACCTCATGAAAAATGGGATTAAAAATACTCAACTCTCATACTAGTCTAAGTGTTTCATTTTTCGGGGTGATCACTCAACTGCACTGTCATAGCATGTATTCTATCATAGGCTTGAAAAGTACACCAATCTTCAGCAACTAGAATTAGGGTCTAAACAACTCTTATAGGCAACAAGGGTGACACACAGGTTAACAGGGTGAATCATTCTTTAAATACAATCTTTGCCAAAAGCGTTACACCAACAATGAAGACGAAACCACACATACACATCTGTAACGACGTATGAGATATGTATGATTTCTCACTCCCTCATTCGAGCAAAACCAAAGGTTAGATTGGAGAATGATATAAGGTAGGATAAAGACATTGGATGTACATTTAATTGGTGTTAAACAAAATACACAAAACAAATAGTCTAAATAAACTAAGGTTGTCATAACCAGCTACTGTCCATCCATAAGTCCAAGTGTCCAAGTATGAAGATCTGATCTTTATGATAACGGGCTAGTATAGGATGTAATAATGATGAAGCAGATCATACTAGCCCATTCCTCTTAATCAAACATATGGCTTATAGTTGCACCATCTCCATATCTTGATCAAACAAATGGCTTATAGTTGCATCATCTTTATATTTTGATTAACTTGTTGGTTTTATAACACGTAACCACCATGCTTATGCTACAGAGGTTTACATTTTTCATTTTTTATTTATTACCCCTGTAGCATATGATAAAATACACATATCCCCCACTTGAGATGAACAAAATCGAAAGTGATGATATTGGGGGGTCTTTATATATCAACAATGATAGGACTTCTACGAACGCGCAAAATTTCCAAACCCATTTCCCATAACCATGGACTTAAGTAGCCAGAGATTTTAACACAAAGGATATAGACTATAGGGTTGGAAAAGGCAAAATGGTGAAACGATACAGTAACATAAAGGAGTTCAAACAAGGATTGGCTCAACAGGGTGATCTAGAGATATCTTGCACTAAAATTGAGTGCAACAAAGGGTTTTACACATGAGGTCGACAAGTCAGTGTAACAAGTCGATAAACACACACATATAGGCTATTTGGGTGAATTCCTAAGGTGTTGCCTTCTTAAACTGTCTATTCTTGCTAATCAATTAGGTCTCAAAATAATGTACATGCCAAGTTCAAAAGTCTACAATACTACCGACGCACTCATATTTTTTGATGGATATTTGTATAATAGATAAAAATGGAATCATTAGGCTTAACCTCACTAATTAATATAAAGGGTAATAGTGCGCTCGGCAAAGATTTATTCTAGTTTAGTAAGAAAAACATGTCAAAAATTTTAAAATTGGCATAAAATTTCAAGAAAACTAGAAAATCAAAGGCAAATATAGGTCAAGTGGTAATTCTACTCCCATCCTGCTACTTGTTTGTCCAATGTCCCTATTGTACACTTAAGGAAATGAATTTCAAAACTAAGAGTAAAATTAGAACAAGAGACTCCCTTGAGTGTTGCTCTATACTTTGATTGATAATGGCAAGAGAACATCTCTCGACAAGCATATTCTTGAGCAAACTCATATCCCCTGAAATCACTAGACAAGCTAAAAGCATTAAATGCTCAAAATAAAGTTACACAAGAAAACCTAACTCACTTTCATAGGAATCACGGTTGCATTTAGCATATGCAATAAGCCTTTAAACCACACGGTGGCCCAAGAGGACGATGAAGTCTCGTGAGGGTTTCTTGAGAACACACCCACAAAGTTCATTTAATTATACAAGGTTTTGTATAAATTTCAAACTAAATTCCGGTTTTCAAAAGGGAATTATGACGTTACCAGGGATTATGTTACGCCGTAATCATGTGGTTATAAATTTTGAAAATTCTAATTTAAATAAGGTTACAGAATAACCAAAGAGAAGGTTTACGCTGTATATGCATTTGTTACAGCGTAACCAAAGTGGTTATGCCCAAACAGAACCCTTTTTACCACATGAGGACGAGTCGAGGTGACCTCGAATTCCATTTCCTTGCTATGAGAACCTGCAAAACTCAGTTAGAAACATACAAAACCAACTAAAATACAGATATTTAAATTACATAAAAGGATAAGCATGGGGTGCCTCCCATGAAGCGCTTGTTTTTGTTTGAGTCACGAGCTTGACTCCACCCTTATTTATCAAGTAATAGGGTGTTCCTCCCCTCACTTGAAATCAAGTGCGAGTGAGAGTAGCAGTGAACACCATGACGGTGTAAATTTGCTACTGGGTAAGGAAATGATAAATTAGAACTATACTACTGATGAGATTTCATTTCCATTCTTGTCTTACCAGTTTTGTTTTAATATTTTGGTGATTGGCTTACTTTGTTTAGTAATTTTTGAATGAAGGTCTCACATTCAACATGCGTCTTTATTGAAATTTCTTTTATATCTTTTACAATGTTACCATTTTCATCAACCCTGGTCATATCAAAATACTCCTTTCCAAATTTGTTTAAATGCTTGTCCCAAATAGGATTGGTAGGCGGTGCTACATAATCGTCATCAGGCGGTGTGATGTGAACTGTCTAAGGGGTCAAAGGTTGCATCACGCCATTTTGTAGAGGAATATCATATTCCAGTTCCTCTTCCCTTACAACTTTTACCTCATCACGGACTGGTCCTCGTGGCATATACAGTTGCACAATAGGTTCAAGGTTGAGTAAAGTGTGTATGGTAGGTGTGAGTATTTGCCTAAGCCTTTCTACATCCTTGATCATAATGTCCCAACCGTCATCCATGTCCCCTTCATCCTCCTGAGCTCTCTTTTTATGAATTTTCTCGGAATTCCAATCATACAAACAGTTTCGCGAGTTTTTTTAAGGGTTATCCTTCCATTTCTTCAGATGTCCCAGAAATGGCGTAGGTGGTACATAAGGTTGAACAACAGGCAAGTTACGAGGAACCGGCTCCTTCATGTCTTTCTCACCCATTTTTGTTTTTGCCTTGACTTTTTCCCCTGGATTAGTGAGGACCATTTGGGTTAATTGATTAGTTTTTACCTGCATGTTCTTTATGGTAGTTTCAAGTGCCCTTAAGTTTAAGTCCATGTTTTTAATGAATTTCCCAATCCATTCATCATTCACGGTTTGCTTTTTAATTGATTCTTCACAATATTTGATGATGGCTTCCTCCAAGGATCCTATATACTTACTCTGCTCAACTGCCTTGTTCTTTTTTTTAAGAGGACACTCTTTGGTTAAATGTGCCCTTTCACAAATCTTGCAGCTAACTTGAATAGCTTTAAGTTTCTTTGTATCAACGTTATCAGAGAAGTCATTGATTCTTTCCTTAGAGGTTGCTACATCATACAAATTATGTGAATGGTCTGCCATGACTTGTATTGATTTAAGGGCTTGAGTTGGTGTCATCAAAGGAATGAACCCTTTAGAGTTGAGCATTATGAGGGTAGGGATGTCTAATCCAATGTAGAAGATATGAACCTTCTGTTGACTATTCAGATCGTGTTGTGGACATATGTATAAAAGGTCACTGTATCTTTCCCAAGCATAATACAACGTCTCGTCCATCTCTTGTTTGAAATTGAGGATTTCTTCTAATTTCTTAGCACTTTTAAAAGGTGGACAATATTGCCCGATGAATGCTTTTTTTAAGAAGATCCCATGTAGTGATTAACCTTGCTGAAAGCCTATTTTTCCATCTCAAGGGTGGCCCCTTGAGTGTAATAGGGAACACTCTAAGCATAACGGCATCATGCGTGACGCCCGGGAAGTGGAAAAGATCTGCGATCTCTAATACTCTTTGCACATGTTTGTGGGCATCTTCATCATTAGTACCTTTGAAAAGTTTGCGTCTTAATTCCTTCATAAAGTTGCTATTGTCGTCGCCGATCTTGGGTTTTACTATGCTAGGTCTAATGTTATCTTGAATCAAAGTCAGGTATTGTTCCATAGCGAGAGTGTTGATATCAACATCATCTCCCATATCAAGAAATTAACAAGAAAACCAGTAGAATATACTCAAAATGGAAAACTAAATTAACAATAAGTCGAAAAATAAAAATATATACAAAATTTCAAATTACAACTACCTTTAGCTCCCCTGCAGCGGGGCCAAAAACTTGATGCGTATTAATTGTTAAATTAAATTTGCAAGTTTTAAATTTATAAAACTCGTCTACCGATGTCTGCACGCACTAACGGCGGAGAACCCGGTCATATGTAGTGCAGGACTTGGTAAATCCGAGGTCATCCCGAGAGCTAAGTTGTATTAGTTTTGATTTGAAATCTTAACAGGAAAATAAATGTGAAAAGTAAATGAATTGAGAACAATCGGGGAGAAAGGCATTCTAACCTAGTTATTTCAATACTAGTGCTATGGCATGTTTCCTAGTGCAATGTCTAGATATTGTTTTATTAGTGGTTCTTAATATCAACAGACCCGAATTGGCATTTGAGGTCTGTCTTATACTTCTTGCGATCCTAATTCCCGAAAAGTCACGAAGGTAGGGGATCCAAGTTGTAGTGATTAAACCCCAACTATCCTAAAGACCTGTCTATAACCTAAGATAGATTATAAACCTCCTCTGAAAGAGTTTCTGAGCTTTTTAAGTATTTAATGTGATAAAAACGGTAATTTGTTTAATTTCTACACTAGGGATAGTTTCCAACTTATCCTAGTACCCTGTTAATTCTAAGTTCAACATGTCAGCCTAATAGAAGAACTAACAGGATCTAAACCACCCGCAATACTACCAAAACTCAGGGATCAATGACAGGCAATTAGGATATCTAATAAAATGATAAATAAACAAGGAATGAATCATAACATAAGCAAATTCATAACAAGGCTAACACTGAAGATGGTTAGCCAATCATAATGTAAGTTACACAAACAATCATGAATAAAACATAGATTGAATTAAACACAATGTTTGATACAATTTACTTGATGTTACGCTACTGTTGATGACGACGAGGACTGAATTCTCCCTTCTAAAGTGGTTAATGAGTGCTGGAAAATGACTTGGGATGATGTCTTTATCATCCCTTAAGATGGAAGGAAGAAGGAATGAGTATTTGGGCTGAATTCGGCCTTTATTTATAGGTTTCGATTTGGTTACGGCGTAACTGATGTGTTTGGTTACGTCGTAACTATGACTAGGATGAGTTATCTATCTTCGTGTGGCAGGTTATGGCGTAACTTGAGTGGTTACGCCATAACAAAAGTGGTTATGGCATAACTGATGTGGTTACGCCGTAACTGAAGTGCTTATGGCGTAACTGAAGTGGTTATGCCGTAACTGAAGTGGTTACTCTGTAACTAAAGTGGTTACTCTGTAACTGAAGTGGTTATGGCGTAACTCTACAGCAAAATTGTAGATATTGCTAAATTGTGACTCTTCAGTTGTGATCCGACTTTAACCAAAAACATGAAAGTTGTAGATATCACTTTCCTCTTTCCATGGCCTGTTGAATCAACTTCAAAGGAGTTAGCATGAAGAAGTTATGGTCAAAATACTAGAGCACATTTCTGGAGATATCTCAAGAGCATTTCTTCAATTTTTCGGCTTCTTCTGTTTGCATAATTCTTTCAGGAGCCTTTCATAATAACTCTAAATCATAAGTGAATAACTTCATTAGTATTTCTTTAGTAGAAGCATCTATTTTTCAAGTCATTTCGCTCCAGTGTCTTGTTTATTTTGAAAATGTAAATATGAACATTTTAAGTACCAAATCAATACTAGAACAATACAAAACAAGACAATAAACTTAGAATTTTTGATATAGAAAAGTATCAATTATTTTATGTTATCAATCTTAAATTGACTTCTTCTCATTCGGTTGCTTGAAACACTTAGCATGCTTTTAGCATCTGCTTTACCACTAAAATATATTTCAGAGAATCTCTGCTCTTGTTGGTGGAGTATTTGGTGGCAAAGCGTGGTATTCACCACAAAAGACGATACAACCGCTTCATATCTCATATGCAGAGTACCTAATCGTTGTAGTGTAGTATAGGCAAGACTCGGGGGTTATTATCGTTCACTATGGGAATAGTTTGGGTAGGCTCGAATTGTACGTTTACTAAGGTCTAAAGGTTGAGGGAAGATTATTTTTGTATTTTTATAATTTTTTTAGAAAGCACGTAAATTCTCAGGTTTGAAGAAGGGGTTGATTAAACTACTAAATTAAACAACTTCTAATTATGCAAAAAAGTAAATTGATGAAAAAGCTCGTTGCTTAAACAAATTTGTTCGCCTAATCGTACACTACTCCTTAGTTGTTTTCTTTAAATTTTTTGCCTGTCACCCTCGTTAGTGTAATGTGTCAGTATTCCCTAATTCAATAGCGGGTTGGTCAAGTCCGATATCCACCAGACAACCTACCGCTCACGTTCAATATTAAATTTACGCGCAATAAATACTTTATTCGGAATCCACCCCAAGGTGATCTAGATATGAAGATCTAATCACAAGTATCCTCTAACCTAATCACGTTTCACTAGATGTCTATGCTATGATATGAAGATCGAATAGCTAGTTTTCTATAACAACCCAAGAATTTTCATCAAATACAAAACCTATTTTACTATGATCATAATTGTACGGATAAATTTTTCGCTTTATATATAACGTTTTTAGAAATTTATTTGTATTTAACAATTCCCCCTTTTTGATGATGAAAATTTAAACTCTATTTGTTAATTTAAAAGTTACAAATATTAATGTGTTTTGTTTCTATTTCTCTCACTTTTTGTCAAATTCAAAAAAGGGTGATCGTCGAAGTAGTTGTAGACAAAGAAAAAAGTCGACGATATCAAGACTCCTCCTTGATGTATGCTCCCCTCGTTTTGGGGCACCAAGGGATCGATCTTACAAAATTTTTTGCTACAAAACAAAAGTTAGAGGTACAAGTGCAAGACAAATTATCTTTAACAAGTAACAATATAGCAATTAAAACATAAAGTGGCTTCTTCAGTAATTAATAAGCTCTTACAAGAAGCTTGATTTAATGAAGATAAAATAAAAAGATACAGACAAACTAATTACTTTAATTGTATGGAATCATTTACAAGTTTAAAGTAGATAATCATAGAATAAAGACATAATAAGGCATAGATCGACACTAGTGGATTCTTGAAATGTAGAAGATGCCATAATCAAAAGACGGATGGTCGATTAGTTAGGTAGGTTAATCATATGAGAATGATTAATTAAAGAGGAAAAAAGAGGAGGTTGGTGACACATGGTTTGGAGGGGTACGAGTTTGAGGTATGGTAACGAGTCAGAAGAAAGTGAATGAAGTGGATTTCATTTCTCAAGGAGAGGAATTGGTGTCTAGAAAATTTGCAACAATGATAAAAACTTGAGTGAAATTCAACTTGAGCATGAGAAGAAGGATGAATTGGTTGCGGTGGTGCATGAATGTAGGCATTGGATGGGCTAGTGTGTGAATCAAAGATGGTGGAAATGTTGTGAAGTTGACTTTGTTTGTTTTTTTTCCCACTTTTTTTTTGATCATTTAATCTCTTAGTGGATTGTATGATGGTGGTGAAGGAGATTGAAAATGGATTCTTGGAGAAAGTAGAGGTGAGTCTTTTTGGGAAGAAGGTGATGATTTTGGAGTGGATATCTTGCGTTTCCATACTTGTCTTACTGACATTCTTGGTTTTCTAGAGAAGTTAGAATGGTGGTTAGAGCAAGACATTGATGATGAAGGAGAGGAGGATGAAGAAGATTGAGGTGGTGATGAAGTATGAGAATTGGGTGATTTAAATAATGGGAAAGATGTGATAGAATGGCAAAGCATGGTTTGGATAGAAGAAGATGCAAAAGATGGTTAGCTAAACAGGAAATACAGTTGAGGTTGTAGGTTAGAAGGGTCAGATTCAAAAAAATGAGGCAGACTCAAAGTCTTCTTCCCCCCTGTTCGGCGATCTTCATATAAAAAAAAAACCGCCAGGCGGGTCCCAAATATATTGGGGGGTGCCGGGTTTTATGGGGCGTTTTTCTGGAAAAACAAAATTTTTTAGTTTTTCCCTTTCTTTAGTCCAGTAATTTTGGCATCTACCAAATTCATGAATCAACTAATTTAAGCAATAATATATGGTCCAAAACTAGCATACAAATCATTTAGCAAATAGTAGTACATGCCACATTCATAGAGTTTGCTAACATAAATCGTTGATAGGATGATAAAATGGAAAGAATCATCCAAGTCAAATGTAATTATCATTTGCCATTCCTAGTCCTAATAACGTTATTAAAAACACAATGTATTAGATAATAATAATAATAATAATAATAATAATAATAATAATAATAATCTCTAAAAGTTATGCCAACTTGTTCACTTATGTTTCCCACTCATCATGGTTTTGAGAGCTAGTCCAATTGACCTTAACCGTTCCCGATGAGCATCTCGTTGTTAAGTTTGAAGATTTATAGTTTCGGAGAGATATGTGTTCAATTTATGACTTTCATGATGAGGGTTTTGACAAACTCTAGGAACAACATTGGAAGGGGAAGAGACATTTTGAGAAGGAGAGGAAGAGTTGGAATGAAATGATTCATCATCATTTACATCAATGGTGTTATCCAATGGACTAGATGAGGATGGATGATTTAAAGTGGTAGAGGAGGAGCTAGCATTTGATTCATGAGGTTTTTTCTTGCTATGATCTAATCCTGTCTTTCGCTCATAATGAGGAGCGAGGGGATGTATGACTCGATCATGTGAGATGTAGTAATCAATTGCTAACTCAAGAAAGATAGACACAACATGTTTGAACAATCTAGTCAAAATCATTCCATAAGGTAAGAGTTCCTTAGGTTTGTTTTGAGTCTTTTTAATTCTTTTGAGAATGAAAAATGCTAGATTGTGTCGAGTGGAGGTTGTAATGCATTAAAACATATGACAAAGATACGCGAAGACATGATCCTTATGACCTCCTAAACAAATGGCGTTTTCACGAATGATGTCAACCCATGGTTTCATATGAGGTTGAATTTCGCGAGTTAGGATTTTGTTTTTATCAACGACAATGGTTTCTTATTTGTTAGGTTCGAGTGACTTAACCTTTGTAGAGGAATTTATTGAAATTAAAAGATTGCAGACATTTGGAGAAGTAGGAGTGGTTTTATTATAACGACCTTTACTAGGAAAACACTTATTGACAAGTAGTCGAGGGGTGACCACATGGTCGGTGTGTTGACACTTGACATTCTGAACGGTTAGTTTAGATTTGCACGGAATTCTCATGGTGTGAGAGAGAATGACTTACTTTGTATGAAAAGTTGACCCAAAAATGACCATGGAAGTTATAATCTATAAGTTTGTTGGACTATGGAACCGAAACAAAAACAAGGAATTAATGTTTTCTTTATGTTCAACAACAAACAATCAAAATCAATAGATTCCAAATTTTGCACGGGATATGACTCATGTTTTCCAAATCTTGACTCACAAAAACCCTACCCCTCATGAAAGTTTCGTCTTTCAAGATTGCAATTGTTGTTTTGTAAGGGTTGATTAAATTCATTTGATATGGGTGTAATGTTAGTTATCGGGTCTTTTGATGTTGATTCCCACTCACGATCTATCCTTTAGGCTTGATATAGATTATGTTTAACTTGAATAAATTCAAAAACAAACAATGGTAGAAGAAACTTTGTGAATACTAAAGAGTATGTTGGAATTCTACTCTTTAATACTCTAGAAGAAATATCAATAAAACAGTAAAATGGATCTAATGAACAATGATATAACCAAAAAGACTTCATATTTTTATGATTAATAATACGAGTCTCTGTCTAGTTACTAGGGTTTAAAAACCTTTGAAGATATGACATGAAAACTCTTTGAATATATATATATAGTAACCATAACCTATGATCTCCTTTTATACACCAAGGAGTCCTTTACAAGATAACACAATATATTTGAAGATACTCAGATCGTCTATATTCTAATCATATACATATCTTTATAAATTTAATAAGATATACATACTTTGAATAAGTCCATTGAACGTTTTCACTCGTATTTTATCTTCATGCAGTATTATATTCTTTTGTCTAGTCTTAAGTTCTTTAGCAGTTATTTACGTTCTCTTCAGGCAGTATTAAGTTTGTACTGGCAGTACTAACTTTTAACTTACGCAGTACTAAATCGTTTGTACTAGTAGTTATAATCTGAGCATGTACAAACTTTTACTCATTGGCCCTGTACTAAGTTGCAAAGACTTTTAATTCCCAACAACCCTCCCCTAAACATGTGATTTACCTTCAAATCATCAAGTTTCTTTGAATTAAAACTTTGGGCTCTAGATGATTATTTTAAACCACTTAATGCCATTAGTCTGTTTGATAAGTATGATGATTTTTCCACTTTTTAAAGCCTAATCTGCCATCTCTGATTGTTGATCACTTGCAGCTTCGTTTAACCAACATCAACGTTAGAAAGTCCTCTTATCATAGGGAATAATCTTTCTCAACTAGCATGAAAATATCCAATTCTATGTAGACACATGATGAACACCACATGTATCATATAACCTCCATGTTAATGGATCGTGTTATATCTCTGTAGTTCCAAAAAGGTTTTTCAGTATTAGGTTCAAACAACCTCTCAATTCAACCCTATATGCTCTTTTTCTTTGTATCAGTAGGTTCTGTTGAACCAAATCTTTCTCTAACCAAATCTTAAAGTTTCACTAGATCATCTTTGTCAAAATTATTTATCATATCTTCAAAGAATTGATATACCTCTGTATGATCACCCAGTCTGATGATTTTCCAGTATTTTCTTGAATCTTTAGTGTAAACCTCCCAGTCAATGTAGACACATGATGAACAGCACATGTATCATATAACCTCCATTTCAAAGGATCATGCATATACCTTTGAAGCTTCCATAGAGTATCATCATCATCTGGTTCAAACAACCTCTTCAACTCTACCCAAAGTTCTCTTTCTTTATCTTCAGTAGGTTCTGTTGAGTTGAATCTTTCATGAACTAGACTCCATAGTTTGACTAGATCATCCCTGTCAAAATTCTTTAGCATATCTTCAAAGATCTGATATACCTCTGTGTGATTACCTACTCTGATGATCTTCCAATACTTTCTTGAGTCTTCAGTGTAAACTTCCCAGTCAATGATTGGGTATTTGGTTTGTAGGGCTTCAACATTCATCCCTTCTTCTGGAACTATGATCATTAGCTGTTGTAGTTGTTCTTGAGACAGTTCATCTTTTGATTCTTCAGCTGGTTCTGAGCCTTCTCCTATCTTTTGTCTCTTTGAACTTTCTTGATTAAGTTCTTGTTCAGCATCTATCTTTGAGCTTCCAGCTACAACTTTAGGAACTGTATCATCACTCTCCATTGGAGTAAAAGTATTTACCCTCTTCATTATGGTCTCAAATAACTCTTTGACTTCATCAAAGGAAAGTTTCTTCAATTGTTGTAGAGTGTGATTTCCCATATTCTTGATATAATTACACATGTAAGTCCTTTGTTGAGCTTGAGTCATGGGCTTGTTCCTTCTTTGTTCAGCTCTTTGTTGGGCAAATTTTCTCTTTCTTTCATTTATAAGCTCTACAAGTAATCTTGCCTTGTCAGCTTCAAAGTATCTTTCTCTTTCTTGTGCTTGTAACATGTGTGCTAACTCTTCATCAGCTTCAATTTGAGCTTGTATGTTATCCTATTCTTCAGCATTGGAAGTGCTAGCTTCTTCATGAACTTTGGCTATCCTTTGCCTTTCTTCTTCATCAAGTTGTTCTTTCAATCTTAGAGCTTCTTCCAACCCAAGTCTTTCTTGCTCTAGTTGCAACTTTGTCTTCTTCTGAACAGGTTCAGCTTCTTTTAGCTTTGCCTTTATCTTTTGTTTTTGCTACACTTCTTCTGATATATACTAAACTTTCAGCAACAGTTTTAACTTCAGGGCTGACAATACTAACTTCTACACTAGCAGTACTAACTGGTACATTAGGAGTACTAATATCAGGCTCAGCAGTATAATCTTCTTCAGGAGCAATAAACTCAAAATCAGATTCCTCAAAATCATGCTCATGCCTCCCCTAAGTTTGTGCACTCGTCTGTACTAGAGTAATTCCCTCATATTCATCAATCTGAGCAATCTTCCTCTCCTATTTGGAAGGATCCTCCAACTCAGCTTCATCTTCTGAAACAACAAGTTTGACCATTCCTCTAGCTTTGCTTGACTTTACTTTATGCTCCAACTTCTTCACTTTCATGATAAGCTTAGTGTAAGCAGCACCATATGTCAATTTGGTCTGATTTAAGTCGGATTCCAAAGTCTCTACTTTCTTAGATAATGTGGTACAAAGAACCATTAATTCATTAAGTGTCATACTGCCCTCATCACTTCCAAGTGAGTAAACTCTTAGTAGAGGTGAATTATGGGGCATGGTAGCAGCTTCTTCAGCAACATGGGTTGTTTGCATAGAGGGTGGTGAAGTTGGTAGTTATGAGGTGGATGGAGCACTGATGGGTGTGTGATGGGACTCAACTGGGATTGTTGATCCTTTACCCTGTAAAATCTGACCCTAAACAAGCATTGTTTGAAACAATGGAGTGTCCACCCCAGTATATTCCTTGGAAGCTCTTTTCATATTGCTAAACAGTTTCTGTGTAAGGGTAGGAGCAATATAAAGTCTTTTATGAGGTAGAAGCAATCTCTTGTGCTTGTTCAAAAAGATTTGTATAAATCTTGGATACATCAAAAATTTTGTCTTACTATCCAAGTTTTTCACCATGGCATCAAAAATCAATTTGGAAAAATTAAAGGTTCTGTTTGTGGCCAAGCAAATGATAGCAGTTGCTATATTTCTACTAAATTGTTCCCAAGCAGTTTTCTTAGAACTTAAGCAGTGAAGGATGGTATGAATCAAAAATTTCCACTGAGGGGAAAAGTGTCCTTTTTGAAAAGTTAAGTTATCAGAATTGGACATATACCCCATTAGAGCAAGTTGCTTAAAAATTTCTGAAGTAGGCAAAATACTAATACCATCAGAATCTTCTAACTTGATATGTCTTCTAATAGATGCCTTAGAAACAACCTTGACTTTCCCATCTATTGTAGCAGTGATTTCCATGTCTCTATTCTCAAGTGTGCTTGCAGAAGCAGTTTGCCAAAACTGTTCTATGAGAGAGACATAGATAGTTGGAGTTTCAGTAAGGGCATACCTAACGTGACTTGTAGTGACAAAATCAATTATCTGATGAAATCCTTCACTTCCTTCTGACTTTTGTAAGTAGGCAACCATGTTGTGCTTGTCGTAGAAATCCAAATTCGCCATTTGATGGAGAGAAGTTAGATTAGGGTTCTGGGATATGTTTGTATATGAGAGTATGTGAGCTTGGCAAAGTTAATTGAGATTATACAGAGAGCACTTAGGGTTTTGATTTGACCGACTGAATTAAATTTGTTCTTATCTTGAAGAAAGCTTATGATTTTATAGAAAGATCATGAATTCTCCAAATTAGTCAAACCTATAGACGAAGTTGTTGGCGGAAATTTCGCAACGGCTATATTTAATTAAGGAAAATCTATTATGCCTCAAACATTACTAACGTCACCCACCAGTACTAATTTTAGCCTGACAGTACTAACTTTAAGTCCAACCGTACTAACTTTACCCAACAGTATTAAGATATTCCTGGCAGTACTAACTTAATATTGGCAGTGTTAAGTTTATGTCTAGCAGTATCAACTCCAATTCTAAGCATTGCCATCATAAATTTAGATTCTCACAATCTCTTTTTCTATTTTTTAGCTCACTAAATCTCTCATTTCTTTTTCTCACCAATTCACTCTTTGTGTTTTTATCACACAACTCTCTTTCTATTTTTCAGCTTACTATATCTCTCATTTCTTTTTCTCACCAATTCAGACAGTTTTGTATAATGTTCTATCAATTCCATTAGTTTCATGCTATCCTCCCCACTTCTAAGTGTGTTAACTCTTGAGAGAGGTGGATCATTGGACTGTTTAGATGCAGCCTCAAACCTAGTTTAAGCTTCTGCACCCCCCCCAATATGGTATCTTGGCACCTGAGACCACTACCTGAATCAGTTTCCTGAGGAAAAGATTCATTAAGTGTTGCCATGGATTGGGTCCTGTTTATGTTACCATTGTCCTACTCTACTTCTAAGCTAGAAGTAGTAGTGGTAGCCCTTTCCATTCTATCTTTCCACTCCTTATAGACAGTCTCATCTGCAACAAGGTGAATAGGTCCACTAAACTGAGATATCTTAGTGGTCCTTTTGGCTTTCCTAGTTTTTTGAGTCTTTTTGGGTTAAGATTATGATAGAACAATGATTGGTTCAAGATTAGATAGTTGAGCAAATATAAATGTGTATTGGGGATCAGTGGGTTGTCCTGACCCTTCATCCACTTTTGCTGAATGTTACATTTCCTTTCATCCAATCTTAATTAACCTCCCCTTAAACAATGCTTTAGAGATTAAGTAATCTAATGCCAGCAATTAGAAAGTTAAACCTGCTAGCATCAAAAGCCTTTATGAGAAGATCTGCAACATTGTGGTCTGTGTGAATCTTGATCACTTGAATCAACTTCTTCTTATAAGAATCTCTGATGAAATGGTGCCTAATCTCTATGTGCTTGGCTTTAGAATGAAACACTGGATTCTTCACAATACAAATGGTGCTTTCATTATCAATGTGAATCGTGGCGTTCATGAAGTTGAACCCATAATCAAGCATTTGATTTTGGATCCATAACACCTGCCTATAGCAATTAGCAACAGCAACATACTCTGCTTCAGTAGTAGAGTTTGCAACTATAGTCTGCTTTTTACATTGCCATGAACTTAACCTTTTGCCAAGAAATTGACAACCTCTTATTGTGGATTTCCTATCAAGGCTAGCTCCAGCATAATCACTATCAGAAAAAAGCTTCCAAGTCAAATGGTGAATCCCTGGGATACCAAAGGCCCAATTTAGGCCGTCCTTTTAAGTATCTAAAGATCCTCTTCACTGCATGAAGGTGTAAAACAAAAGAAACTATGATCTATGGAGCATGAGAATTCTACAAGCTGAGATTATAGATTTGATGAGACAAAAGAAATAAGTAATGAAACAAAATGATCAAAATCGTCATTAAAGAATTCTACAAGCTGGTGGAGAATTATGGAAGATTTGGTCAAAAGATATCAAAAGATGAAGATTTGGAAGATCTCATTAAGAAGATAAAGATAACAGAAGATATTTCTTAATGTTTAAAAGATTTTACTTGTTTATATCTTTATGTTAACTTCCTTTGTAAGCCATGATCTCTCTATATAAAGAGATTATAGACACATAGTTTTAGTATCTAGAAAAACATGTGTGTGTACACTGGATCAATGTAGACGTCTAGTTTGTGTGGTGTAGCCTCAAGGTAATTAAGGTTTCCTTAATCCCTGTTATAGGTGGTAACACAATCTATACTAATCATATAGATTTGGGGCTTGGTGGAAATGTATGGTAATAAAACCTTGTTCAAATAACATTGATGTTCTTTATTTAATTCTGTTGTGCATATTGTTATCATTGTTATTATCCTAGATAAATGTTCTAAACAAACTGAGCTTACAACGATCTAAGGAGTTCTATCAGACTCCACAAGTGGTATCAGAGCTTGTTGAGAAACTCTGAATAAGAAGAACACTATATCTACACAAGATCTCATAATCAAAGAGAAGATGGAATAACAGTTAGAAACTACCCAAACAGTGTCTGCACTAAAACTTCATATACTCAAAACAGGAGACTATGATCTATGGAGCATAAGAATGGAGCAATATCTTACTCACACTAATTATGCTCTTTGGGAGGTTATTATGAATGGTGATGCTCCTGCTATTGCATCAGCTAGTATTGAAGGTCCCATTCCTCTCAAAACTGCAGAACAAAAGCTGGCAAGAAAAAATGAATTGAAAGCAAAAAGGCTTGAATCACCTTTTTGGGTTCATTTTGAGAGAGAAAACAGGCAAATAAGCAGTTCTGATAATCTTTGTAATTTGTTCTCCTTTGCTTTTTGATGTAACTGACCATAGCATGTTCTTCAAAAATCTTGGTCATCCTCCTTGTTTGAGTAGATGAATTTATGTCTCTAAAGATCTGGTCTTTAGGATGATTCTTGTAAATTCTGGTTATGAGAATAGGACTGACATTCATGGTGGTTTCCAAGTTGTTAAGGTCAGCCTCTGCACCTACATCTTCATCATCATATGCACCAATAAAGATACCAGTATCCTCCAAATCAGGTATGAGAGGATTAGTAGGAAGATCATCAGCATTAGTAAAATTTTGCCCAGCAGTACTAACAGATGGACTAATAGTACTATCTCTGTTAGTGCTGTTAGCATAACCTTCCTTCTGTTGAACAAGTAAATTATCCAATTCAGCTCTAAAATCTTGCACATTCTGGTCATCTTCTTTATTTGAAGCTCCTTCTTTCTCTTGACCATTTCTTTCACCCTTATTTGCTGGTTCTTCATTAGTCTTTTTACCAGCATCATCAGCAACTGCATCCTCTGAGCTCTGTGGACTATTATAAAGTAATGGTAGCAGAATATATTGTTGAGTACCATTATCCTTGTTACCTGCATTCTTATTAGTTTGATTCCCTGCAATAACTGGCTCATAATTCATAGAGTTTGTTAGTAAATCAATATCAAAGAGCCAATCTGGTCCACTCCCTGCAACATTGGGTTTGTTTTCAAGAAAGGTTATGTGCAGGTTCTCCTCTACTTTCCTAGTTCTAGTGTTAAATACCCTAAAAGCCTTGATATTTATAGAGTATCCAACATAGAACCCCTCATCCGCCTTCCCATCAAATTTGCCTTCATCTGCTTTCCCATCAAATTTGCCTAAAGGATCTAAGGTATTAAGAATAGTCACAGGACACCCAAAATGTCTCATAAAACTTATACTAGGTGGTCTACCATGTAATTGCTCATAAGGTGTCTTGTTGTGAGGCTTGGTCACTAGAACCCTATTATAAACATAACAAGTAGTACTAACTACTTCAGCCCAAAATGTAGTAGGTAATAATGAATCTGCTAGCATAGTCCTAGCTACCTCTATTAGTTTCATGTTCTTTTTTTCAGCAACTCCATTTTGTTGTGGAGTTCTGGCAACCACTAACTCCTCTTTTATATCCCTTTTCATCCCAACAGAACTGATTCATGGTCATTATTTTATTTTTAAACTCAGTTCCATTGTCACATCTGATAATTTTAACTCTATGATTTATTTGGTTTTCTATGCCTGTGATAAAAGTTTTAAGGATTCCACAAGTCTCATCCTTAGAGGCCAAAAAGAAAACCCAACTAAACCTACTAAAGTCATCAGTGACAACAAGGCAATACATCTTTTTATTTAGACTCTTTACAAATGTTGGACCAAACAAATCCATGTGCAACATTTGTAAAGGCTGGCTGATAGAGCTCACAAGCTTGGTCTTACATGAGGCTTTGTGTTGCTTTCCCTTCTGACAGGCAACACATGTATGGTCATTTTCAAAAAGCTTTGAAGGCAAACCTCTTACAAGGTTTCCCCTCACAAGTTTGTTCATAGTTTTAAAGTTTATATGACCAAGCCTCCTATGCCATAAATTAGACTCATCTATTGTAGCCTTTGCAAATAAACAAGTCAAACCTCCTGAAGGAACAACATTCTTTAAATTAAAACTGTACATGTTGTTCTGTCTGGGAACTTTAAGCAAGACTTGACTTTCATCAAGTAGCTTAAAGTCAGGAGATAGAACAAGACATTCAGTCTCAGTGAAAAGAACACTGTTTTTCTTGTCACACATTTGTGAGACAGAGAAAAGGTTAAACTTAAGTTCCTTTACAAAGTATACATCTTCAAAGTCTAATTTCCCAGTCCTAATTTTACCTTTTCCAGTAATTTTACCTCCTTTAGGACTTCCTGCAAATGCAACAAATCCACCATCAACGCCAATATGAAAAATAGAAGGATAGATGTTTCTGGATGAATAATATCTTTGTTGCATCAAGATAGTTCAACCTTATCGCAGAGGAGGTGTAGATTCAGGCATTCCTACTGATCATCACCAGACACCCATTATAACTCAACCATCATCCTCTAGATCTCAAAAGAAATAGTCCAGGAGGAAATAGAGGAAGGACACTGCATTTACTCAAGAAGAGACACAACAAGATGACAATGTTCCTACACCTTCTAATGATCCACTTTTCAGTGGTGAGGATAGCATGCAACTATCTAAATTGATGATTTTGTGTACTAACTTACAAAAACAGGTTCTTGATATAGAGAAGGCAAAGGATGCTCAAGCAAAGGAGATTGTTGATTTAAAGAAGAGGGTCCAGAAGTTGGAAAGGAAAAAGAAATCAAGACCTACAGGATTAAAAAGTCAAAGGAAAGTTGGTATGTCTAGAAGAGTTGAATCCTCTAAGGATAAAGATAGTTTAGGTGATCATGAAGAAGCATCCAAATAGGGGAGGATTATTTATGAACCATTGAATAAGGATGCGCTGAATGTTTCTTAGTTTGATGAAACCCAAGGGAAGTCATATGATGCAGAAATGTTGATACAAATGAACTTCATGTGATGAGTGTAGTGTGGATATGCTAGTTGGTGGAAAACAAAAGCAGAGTGTAAAAGAAAGAAAGGTAAATACTAGTGTTGAAGATAGTTCTGCTCCTACAACTATTAAAGAAATAACTTTAGCTCAGACACTTATTTAACTCAAAGCAGCTAAACCTAAAGTTGTTACTACTGCTGCTACAACAACAACTATAAGACCCAAGGCTAGAAGGGTTGTAGTTCAAGAGCCAATTGAATTCAGAACTCCATAAGAATCACAATCTTCAAAGATTAAAGACAAAGGCAAAGCAATCATGATTGAGCCTGAAGTACCTCTTAAAAGAAAAGATCAAGTTGCTTTTGATGAAGATTTGGCAAGAAATCTTCAAGCACAGTTGGAGGCTGAACTTATAGAAGAAGAAAGGCTTGCAAAGAAACAGGAAGAAGAAGCCAACATATCTTTGATTGAGTCATGGGATAATACACAAGCTATGATAGAGGCAGATTTTGAGTTAGCTCAGAGGTTACAAATAGAAGAACAAGGAGAGATAACTATTGAAAAAAGATCAAGACTATTTGTAGAGCTTATAAACAAAAGAAAGAAACACTTTGCAATGCTTAGAGCTGAATAGAAAAGAAGAAAGCCACCAACTAAAGCTCAAAAGAGGAATCTAATGTCTACCTATCTTAAAAACATGGGTGGATACAAACATAATCAGTTGAAGAGCAAGAGCTATGAAGAGATCCAGAAGTTGTTTGATAATGAAATGAGGAGAGTTAATACTTTTATACCTATGGATTCTGAGGTAGTTAAAAGAAAAAAGGGAACAGTAGAAAGTTCTAAAGGTACAGAAGATGAACTGGAATTTGATAAGTCAAAGAAGGCAGAAAGTAGTAAGGAGAAAGATAAAGGCGGCAGAAAGAAGATACTTGGTAAGAAAAGAGCAAGGAAAAGCAACAACAAGAATCTTCAAAGAGACAAAGAATGGACGATGATAAAGAGAATAATGAGCATGAAGAAGTTGAAGTAGATGATGAAGCTGAGCTGAAAAAGCATATGGTGATAGTCAAAGATGATGATATAGCAATTGATGTTATACCACTTGCTACCAAACCACCGATGATTGTTAAATACAAGCTTCTTAAAGAAGGAATAATGGTACATTATCAATTGATAAGAGCATATAGAAGTTCTAAGAGATATTGTTTAATGATTAGGATGCTTCAGGATATTGACAGAGAAGACTTGGAGACTCTTTGAAAATTAGTCAAAACAAAGCATGGTGATATAAGGCCTGAAGATGAACATTAAAGAGTATTGTGGGGTAATTTAAAAGTCATGTTTGAACCAGACATAAAGAGTGATGTATGGAGAAATCTACAAGGATATACAGTAACTATTTGGAAGTTGTATGATTCATGTGGAGTGCACTTTATAAGGTTTAAAAATGTGCACATCTTTATGTTAGTTGAAAAGAGATATCCTCTCACACCAATAACAATCATAAATATGCTAAACAATAAACTTTAAACTGATTATTGGAATGAGATGTGTAATCAACTACTCAAGCTTATGGTAAAGCAGCAAAAGGGTCAAAAAAGGTTTAAATGCATCTTCCTGATAGTGATGAAGACTTTTAACAAAGAAACTTGAAGATTCAGAAGATAAACATCAAGTTTAGGGGAGGATTGTTAGGACTTAAAAGACTTTAAGGATTCTTAGAGTTACTACTGTTCAGGTACATAATGGAAATTATGATGAGTAGTTAGTACTGGTAGTATAAAGTTACCACTGCTAGTTACTACTATTAGTATAATTTAGTACTATTAGTATAAAGTTACTGTTGTTAGTTGAAGTTAAGACTGCTCAGAGTTAAAGACTGAAATATAAGCTAAGTAGTTAGTGCTGCTAGTAGTAATATTAAGACTGCTAGTACATGTTACTACTGTGAGTATATATTAGTACTGCTAGTACTAATGTTACTACTGCGTATGTTTATTAGTACTGCTGGTACAAAAAGTTTATGCTGCTGGATTACAACTGCTTCAAGACTTACTACTGTCAAGAGGATAAAGAGGGTTTAAAAAGATAAAGATTGTTTGGAGAACAAAAATACTTGTGAAGATAAGTATTGAGATATTTTTGTACAAGATATACATAATGTATTTGTTTAAGAGATTACGTTTATGTTTAGAAAAGATTATGATATCTTAGGAATGTATTGTAAGCCGACTAGGACTCCTTAGTCTATAAAAGGATGTCCTAGGGCATTAGTTAAGATATAAGTTTTGCATACAAGTTGTCAAGTTGTTTTAGAAAAGCTTTAAGGTTGTAAACCCTAGTACTAGTGAAGAGTAATAGTATTATTAATCTAATAATATTGGAGCGTTTGATTATATCTTTGTTTATTCACGATTACTCCTTCTAGGTATTAAGGTGTAGATTCCGCATACACTTTAGTAAACATACAAAGTTTCTACAACAAGTTATTTTGGATTTATCCAAGGTAATTTAACCTTAGACAATCTAAGGAATCGATCAAGGATTAGGATCAACACATAACACGTTCCACGTGTCGAACCTTAAGAAGTGTTGGGCTGATCTAACACTACAAGTGTCTTTGGATGAGATTAGAGTTGATGATAAGTTGAATTTTATGGAAGTGCCTGTGGAAATTTTAGAAAGAGAGTTTAAGAATCTGAAGCGTAGTAGGATTGCCATCGTCAAGGTTCGATGGAATTCGAAACGTGGCCCTGAATTCACGTGGGAACGTGAAGATCAGATGAAATTTAAGTACCCTTATTTGTTTAGTGATGTTAGTAGCTAAATTTCCGAGACGAAATTCTTTTAAGGGGAGTGCAATGTAACCTTTGCCCTTTTTGTGTTCTAAATATTTCATTTATAGTCCTTTGACTATTTGACTTTTGTCAGTTTATTGAGATAATGTACCATGTTGACGGTGTTGATTTTATGAGAACTGTAGTGATTTATGGTTTATTGTGATTAATAATCCCTTTTGGAAGGTATTATTATGTTAATTGTATTCTGGGTGGTTTGACTCGTAAATTTTGAAAAATGCAGAAAAACGAGTCCTGACATGTCCGTTAACGTCCAAATGAGTTTTGAAGGGTTTAAAGTGTAAATATGTCGTGTAAATACTCTAGGTTAATGGAAAAGTATTTTTAAGGTGAATAAAAATGCTAATTAACTTTAGGGTAAATTTTACGGTTGAGTTTTTTGAGCTTTTAAGTGATCCCGATACGAAAAGAAAGGCCCGAGAACCCCTTGGATACTATAGCCGGTCATGGGATGCTTAAGGAGACAAGGATGCTTAATTTTAGCTAATATGTCCCAAGGATGTACACATATATGCTTTCCACTATAACCTTTTCTCGTAATCCTTTCTCATTTTCAAAAAAATAAAACACACACAAGTATGTGTGTGCTCTATGCGTCCGACCTAAGAAAGCAACAAACACCCATAAATTTTCCAACTTTAATCAAGAACGAGATACTACGGGTTGATACGAGTATTTAGGTATTCATTTAAACAACGTTTGGGTTGTCCGGTTCGTGTCGAAATCTACATTTTTGAAGATTTTCTTGTAAGTTTTCAAATTTAAATTTCGTTTGTCCGTTTGAGTTTATTTTGATGCATAGATGTTAGTTGTACAAGTTGATCGTTGTGAAAATCAATTTTTGGAAATGAAACGGATATATAAAGGGGTGTTTGGTTCGTTGGATTTAAAAAGGAAAAGAGGGGTTTTTGTAGCTTTGATGTTCTAGTCATGATGGTTGAATAACATATGTTGCTAGATAGCTTATTTTTGATAGTAGCTTGTATAGCTTATTTTGGGCTTATTTTTAAGCTATTTATTGGCTTATTTTGGGCTTAAATGCCACGTCATTTTCAAAATTACAAGGGAAGTGATTTTTGACAATATTTGTGATATGACGTATCTTTGTGGACTATTTTTATAACTTATGGTGGTTACCAAATGCGATACGTAGCTTATTAGCTTATTTTCAAGCTTAATATATGTATTGTGGAGCTTATGGACTCACGGCCCAATAAGCTTATTTAAGTTGTGGCTTAATGGGAGGGCTTATTATGGTCCGGATTATTTTTTACTTATTAGTATGAGCTTATGTATATAAATGGACCTTGGTTTTGGACTTGGTTCGTATTTTGTACTTATAAATATCTTAATGGACCCTTGTTGGGTCTTAAGGCCCAATAAGCGATATTTAGTCGTTATAAGAGTTTTGACGGAATTTTGAAAGTGAAAATGTATTTACGAAATGATATTTAACGATATTTTTGGAAAAACATTTTAGTAAATATTTAATATTGAGATTTAGGAATTTTGTCGAAAAGTGTCGAATTGGTGAAAAATATTGAAATTAAGGTATGAAACCTTGGAAAATATTGTATGAGCGTACGGGTCATGTCAAAATTTTGTAAAAAGTTTATAGTTACAAATTTTACCTAAAACATGATTTTTAAACTTTAAATAATAAAATATTATTTAATTATTTTATTTATTTAATAAATTCACTAAAAGACGAAAAATATATTTTTCTCGAAACTTCTCAAATATGTTTATTATGAGTAAACGTTCCGATTCAACTCTAATATGATTATTTTTACAATCACTAAGGTTACCGAATAGACCTATCGAGATATATTTATAATTATTAATTATAAATAATTACTTATATTACTTATCTATTTTCTCTATATAGTATAAGTAGTATTGAGTAATAGGATTGATATGATTATGGGGATATGTCATCAACCATCATACCACTAAATTGTTATGGGTAATTGTACAATGCGTCTAAACTCTATGCATTAAACGTGAAGATTGTTTTGGAAATGAATGATTTAAAATGAGACATTAACTTAACTAGGTCGTGTGCGGGCGTCGTTGCATTTGCTTATGTGATTGAGATTTGGTTGCTAAAGACTTGCTTGAGGTGAGTTCTCGTAGCCCTATTTTTACTGTCTTTTCTGTTAGGGGAAAAAGATACTCAAATGTGTTTTGAAATGTTTTGAATTGAACTATGCGAAATGTGGTTTTGTTTTTGGGACAAGATATATGCTTATGACTGCTATGTGAATATTATGTGATGCACGATTATTGGATCGGATGGGTACGCCTACCCAGTATTTGTGTGATTTTTAGATCGGATAGGTATGCCTACCCAGTATTGTATGATTATTAAAGGTGTATGGTTGAGTTACGCCTCCCAAGTATATGTGTGATCATCCTTATTTTAGTGCTTCCAGCTAATTGCCTATTTAGGTGCATATGTGGACATATATGTATTGACTAACGGAAAAGCTAATGTCATGGATTGTTTGCATATATATTCACTATCATATAGCACTATTGTCCACTGTTTTGAGTTATTGGCATAGCTTATGGGTTTAAGGTCAAACTTACGAGCTCACCAACATTATTGTTGACGTTTTCGAGTATCATTTTTAGGTGAAGTGAAAGAGGAATAGGTTGGTGATTGTGATAGCAGACTTAGAAGTATCCCGAGTGGATTTTTATGTGAAGTCTTGCTTGTTTATTTTGTTGGTTTTTTAGCATTTGGAAGTTTGGTTTAAGTTTGGATTATGGACCCCTGTGTGGGCTATCGGTTATTGTAAGAGTTTATGGATTTGATTGTGATTTGGGACATCACTTAAGGTTGTTCGAGGTTGATGGTCTTCGTAACACTTTAAGTTTATGCATTATAGTTTTCTGTATTTTGTATCTTGTGTTATGATTGATCATTATGTTGTGCTCCTGAGTTTCCGCCATTGTCAGAGTGTGACACATCCCCACTAAAACTACTGCTAATGCAAAAATAGCCATCTAAGAAATGGCCGAATACTCTCAGAAATAACATAACGAGAAAGTATACGTTGCTCGGGTCGGATACGAACTGTGCAAGGGACCATACTACATAAAGGGCTGTCCACTCAAGGAAGAAAGGAGGACTCTTGAAGTGGTTTACTACACACAGTTTGGAGTACCCTATCAACCTGGAGGATAGTATAGAGCAGCAGGGCCAGGATTCTACCTACGCAACAATGGACATTCTTCCTACCCTGATCGAAGACAAACATTGGAGGAATCACTGACTAAATTCATGGCTGAGTCAGCAAAGAGCACGAAGAGGACTCGAACATAATCAAGGAGATTTGAGCTTCTTCCGATGTAGCTATAAGAAATCAAGGAGCATCGATTAAGACCTTGGAAATTCAAATTGGTCAAATGAACAAAGTCTTGCAAGAAAGAGGAATCGGATGTCTGCCCGGCTCAACAGAACCAAACACAAAGGACCATGTAAAATTGATCTCAACCGCTAAAGATGATTCATCTGAGATACACCGTATGGGATGTAGTCCATACGCCGTACCGGGCTCACAGCATAAAAGCATATTTTCTAAAACAGTTCGCTTACTAAGGTGACTATAAAACTACTGCTGTGATGATTGGAGAAAGGTACAAGATGTGAAGATTCTGGAAGCTTATGATCACACCTTGCCTCAGAAAGAAAAAGATCCAGGGAGCTTTACTTTACCTTGTTTTATTCATAATGCTTGTTTTGATAAAGCCCTTTTTGACCTAGGAGCAAGTGTGAGTGTTATGCCATTTTCTACCTACACCAACCTTAGTCTAGGAATTTTATCTTACACTGGGTTAACCATTGAACTGGCTGACAGAAAAATAAAATAGCCAAGGGGTATTTCTGAAAACGTGCTAGTAAGGATTGGCAAATTTATTTTCCTCATAGACTTTGTTATCTTGGACATACCCGAGGATGATGATGTCCCTTTGATCCTTGGACGACCATTCTTATCTACCGCACATGCCATGATAGATGTTTTCAAAAGAAAATTTACTTTAAGGGTTGGGGAAAAGAAACTTATTTTCAAAAGTATTAAACCAGCTACTAGCATAATTAGAAGCGTCTATATGGTAAAAGAAAGAACATATCTTGATTCTAAAATAGAGTTTCTAGGAGATGAAATTAATGAATCATTCGACCCACACTATGATAATTATATTGAATTAAATGATTTGGATATGCCTCTAGAACCTAGAATGAATCAAGATGATTTTTAAGCCATCCCTTGAATTTATCAATGAGACTGCTTATAAAAGTTGTTACAAAATGAAATTTTCTTGTATGATTGGGTATAGACATGTTAATGCTGATTTTCTCCTTTCCTTATCCATTAATATCATGACTGAATGTTTTCATAATTCTTTAATCAAGGACAAGGGTGATCTTGAAGGGAAAAATCAAGCAGGGACTTTGATTGGCATACCTATTTTCGTTGGGAATTTTTCTATTATTTCAGGCTTTTCAATCACTGACGATGTGGATATAACATGTAATGTTGTGCTTGGCATGCCGTTTTGCAAAAAGTTTGTGTCATGCCAAAAGATTATGTAGAAATTCGCTCATGGGGACGAGTGTGAGCGAATGGATGAATGAAGAGAAAGAAAAAGTCAAACGTAACGACTGGCTAAAACAAAAGTGCTTCCCGGTAGACAACCCGATCATTTTTAAATTGTTTGTTACATTTTTAATTGTTTGCATGAGTTTGTCTTCCCAGATACACAATACGGCGTATCAAACCCCTCTAGATATGGCTTATGGATGTGTCTGGACGTTATCAGTTTTAATTTAATTTCCAGTACTTTGAAATTTTTTAATTGTTTTTGTAGGAACCATATGGCGTATCCTTGGGTTTGGGATACGGCATATTGATCCATGTACATCATGTGTGATTAATTATTTTCCTGCATTGTAACCATTCTATAACCGAGATAGGAATTGCACATTTGTCTTCTAAACTTTTATGCAGGACCTTGCCGTAAGGAAATCGATGATATGGTATACTCTGAGAAAGACGTGTGTTGAACTCGTACGAGCATTCTGACACACTTTTTCTCAAGAACTCAAATTGGTAAATCATCCCGAGAAACATATCAGGGGAGTCCCTCGTTCTAATTCTATTTCCATTTTTTTAAATTGTTTTATCTTGATGTGTCATTGTGTGGTGTTAAATTATGATTTAAGTTTTAAATTTATATTTTTCTGACTTAACCAAAAACAACACTTTAACGAGCAGTGTACCCGATCGATGGGTGTTTTGTAGTAAGTAGGGTATCGATCACTAAGAGCGATGAACACTTTTTTATTTATTAATAATTTAGTTTTAGTCTAATCTATGCTAAACCTATGTTAAACCTATGTTAATCCTAAATCTAATGGATAAGGGGGGTTTTTAGTTTGAGAGATTGGCACGGGTTTTGTGGTAACTAAAACCAATTCAAGACACTAAAACACATGCAAGTAAATTAACAGAAGTTAAAAGAGCGGTCTAGCAAAATATAAGAAAATTGTATTAACCATTGTTGGGATTTAAAGACTTTAAGATGATTCTTAGAGTTAATACTGCTCAGGTATACTTTGTACTATTAGAGATACTAATGAAAATTATGCTAAGTAGTTAGTACTGGTAGTATAAAGTTACTACTGCTAGTTACTACTGTTAGTATATATTAGTACTGTTAGTATAAAAGTTAGTACTGCTAGTATATGTTAGTACTGCTAGAATAAAGTTACAACTGCTAGCATAAAGTTAGTACTGCTAGTCTAACTTAGTATTGCTGATGAAGAATGAAGAAAATATTCTAAGTACTTACTACTGCTTGTGCTCAGTTAGTGCTGCTAGTTTAAATGTTAATGCTGATGGTTTAAACTGCTGAAAGATTATAACTGCTTGGAAAAGTTTCTACTGTCAGATGGATAAAGATAAGAGAAATGATTGGAGAACAAGAATACTTACGAAGATAAGTATTGAGTTATTTTGGTAAAAGATATGTATAAGTTATTTGTTTA
>BQNB010001081.1:0-32617 GCA_026074375.1 Tanacetum coccineum
GCAGTTTTTGTCTGTTTTTGGTCATTTAAGCTCGTTTTTAGAGGTAAAAGATATGTGTAATTAAGCACTTATCAGAATTGCATGAAGAAAATTTTCAAGTTTACTCAAATCCTCTTTTTGAATTCGATGATAATTTCAAATCTAGCAACATTAATCCTCTCTTTGAAGAGAACGATAAGGATGTCGAGATTAAGTCTTCTTCTTCCTTCACACTTACTTCACCGGAAGAAAGTGAATTTGAAGCTTATCTTGAAAAAGATTCGATTCCACCGGGAATTGATCTTACCCTCCCTCCCACCTTTGAAGTTTCAAGTAGCAATCCTACTTCCCCTACTCTCACCGGAGAGAAGGTTTGTTCATGGAAAACGCTGATGTTTTTCTTGTTGGTCCGATTTATGTGGAAAATAATGAATCGAATTGCGATAAGGAAAAAGATAATTTGTCTCTTGGCAACTTACTTACATAAAAAACCAAAACCTCTTTCTCAAGAAGTTGAAGAAATCAAGGAAAAAGAAGAGGAAATTTCAAGTGATGTTCCAATCCATACCATTGTCATGCCAATTAGAATCACTTTTGATAATCCAATTGATTTTAATGATCATTTCTCCAAACCAAAGGACTTGAAAAAGGATTTAACCATTTCATTTGACTCTACCACCACAAGTATTTTACCACATCCTTTGTTAGATTCCGACTCGCCTTTCACTGCGGAGTTGTCGGCTAGTGTTACCTTGAATTCTCTCGGAAACGAGGACAAAGTATTCAAACCAGGTATACTAGTTTATCATGCCATTCATGATAAAAATCTTGTAACATTGGAGGAGAATTTAAAAGAGAACATTTCCTCCGGGACTCTTTTAGTTTTCAAAGAACCGTCATTTCTTCTTCCTCCGCCAGAACCTCCAGAAGAATGTTTGAAGAATGTTGTAGATTTCTACCAAAGCAATATTGATGTTGATTCCCTCACTCTTATCATTTGGACCTTTCTTCCATACTTCACTTACACCGAGGAATTACCTTTGATTTTCTCCTTTAGAAGTGAGAATTTTGTTTTTGACCCCGGAATCATCACGTTTCATAATCCAGTGGCAGTTTCAATGAAAGCTTCTTGTTCTACGTATTGCTCTCCTTAAGGACAACTTAATTCAGGGATCAAGTCGAGCTTGCGACTCGGTGACCAAAAACAAGCCGCTTCGTGGGAGTTCACCCCATGCTTATCTTTTCTATTTTCTTTCTATCTAATGTGTTGTGATGAGTGAAGAGGCTATCTCTTTCCGATTACTCGTTGTTTTTGTTTGTTTCTTGTTGTGATTTTTGTAGGATCAACCCAACAAATTCTTTGAAGACTCTCGTGTCCGGTTGACTTATCCCGTTTCACTCGAGCTTCTCATCCTTTGTGTGAAATTAGTTTGGGGAGGTCCATATCCTTTCATCATAATCGATTAACGTTTATCTTTGCATACTTCATAAACGGCTTAGATTTACGTAGAGACCCGACTTTAAACATTGAGGACAATGTTTCGTTTTAGTTTGGGGAAGGGAATCTATCGATTTGATGTTGCTTGCTTATTGTTTTGTTCTCACGTACCTGTTTCCCACAAAAATAGCAAAAATTTTGTTTGACCCTTATTTTATACCTTTGAGGACAAAGTTACATTTAGTTTGGGAAGGAATATCTCGATATTGACTTGCACTTACTCAACCTTGTTTGAATCTTTTTGAATTGTCTTTTTTGCTGAAAAGGAGAAATTTAAATTTTGTGCCTTACAAGAAAAGCTCAAAAGTAGCTTAGTTTGAAAGAAAAAACACCACTTTTTGGTTGTCCGTTGGTGGGAAATAGGGAGTTAATTTTGACTTGACCGGTGATAAATGCCCTAGCTTAGTTCTTAACCTACATTTTGTAGGGCAAAGCTTTCACACAAATTCCTATTGTTTTTGGATTTTAAATGTGAAGAACATGAATTGATGTAGTTATATAAGTGTATTTGTTCTAAGCATGGTTTATTTGAAACCTAATGCGTATATGAATGATTTTTGTCTTTTAATCCCATAAGCGCTTAACCACTTATCATACGTGCTCTTTTTAATTTAGCTAAGTCAACCAATGTCTTTAGAAAAAGTCTTACATTTTGAAAATAATTCATGTAAGTAAGATTTTTGGTTTCAAATTTATAAGTTGCTTTTCTAAAATGAAATTTTTCCATTCATCAAAAAGATAATTATAAAAAGAATGCCAATGAAGCATTTCTAATGCAAAAGCATTATTTTTCGTGCCAATGAAGCATTCGAAAAAATAGAATAACAAAAGCTATATGTAGTTTTTAATCGTTGGCGTATCCATGCTGAGGAAAGACCTCGGATGGGGTGCAACTAAGGATTATAACTAAGTACGTGGTTCAAGGATTCGTAGGGCATTCATCACTTGGGAGCGCGGCCTAGGTGATGATTGCAACTATGGGACTTTGGATTCTAAAGCTTGTAGGATAAGGTGTTGCTCGCGATAACCCACAACGTTAGCAGCGGAGGTGGGGCGTTGAATAAGAACACCGGGTGTTGTTGAGATATCCTATTTGGGAAGGAAAGGCCTACAGTGGGGGTTCGAAATAAGAACAACATTCACTATTGCAAGGAAAAAAAAATAATTATAGTACATGGAAATTAAAAAAGAATGGTTAAAAATTTCATTTTCTCAAATCAATTTATAAGTTTCGTTTACTAATCTCCTATTAGCATTTGAGTCGAGATTTATCTATGTTATTAACATTTGAGCTCACAAGGCTTATTTGTAAAGCTTAGATGAATTTCAACTATGAAGATAAATTGATCTATGGTTGAGTTAAAAAGAGTACACACATCTTAATCATTAATTTATTCCCGGGAGTGAAAAGTTCACAAGTTATAAGTATAAGAGCTTAATCATTTGGACTTATATTGACAATGATCTTGTTTAATAGCTTTGTTTAGTCTAGTGAAAAGTCAAGGATGACGAATTTTCCTCTTTTGTGCTCTATTAATCGGGAGTAGCCTATTTCGATGAGCCTTAAAGTTGCAAACTTGCAATGATTGCCATTAATGTGTTTTAAGAGATTAAATGTTAAGAAAAGCAAAAGTTGTTTAAAAAGGTGATTCACAAAAGGTTCTAAACAAGGGCATTTTGGAAACTTCTTAGTTTACAAAGTGTACACTTCATAACATCGCGTGAGGACACGGCAATCCTTTAGTTTGGGGAATTTTGATATTGCTTTAATTTGCCTATACTAATTTACCTGGGATTTGCCAAATAAATAAGCTAACCAAAATGCTAATAATAATAGAAAATGTGTGCTTTTGTGTCCAATTGTGCAGGAAAGGATTGAAAAGACAAAAAGAAGCAAAAACGATCAAAAACCAACAAGAAACGGGAAAAAGACAAAGAGTCAAGAGCAAGAGTGAGAAATCAGCCAGAGATCATAGCCGGATCAGCCCGACACAGAAATAAAGAAAGACAAAGGTCAAAACAAAGTCAAGGGGCTAGTTATGTCAAGTGTTCAAAGATTCAAGAGCTTATTTGGAAGATTGAAGTATCAAGGACCAAGTTTGCCAAAAGAAGAAAGTTGATTAATAAAGAAAGAAAAAGGGTTAACAACTACAAGGACCGAACTTGCCTTTCTCAAACTTTCTTTATAACTACAAATAGGCGGGCCAAAAGACGGGGACCAATTGTGTCAATATCTCAAACTTTCAAACAATACCCCGCTTTCTCGCAACAGAATAACAACCCACAACCGAATTTCCCGCCAAAATCCCACACAACCCAAATCCCGTTTTTCCCCACCCCCGCTCCTTTTTAAACAATAAAACTCGTTCATAAGCTCTCCCCAATCACAAACAAACACGTGGCAACACATGATTGGTCCGAACACCTCACTAAACCCATCAAACGGCCACAATCATCTCGCAAATAATCAAGGGTTGAGATTCAATGGATCACTCTAGAATTCTTTCCCTCCTCTTCACTACTCCTCTATAAATAGAAGGCTAGGACATCATTTTTTCAGTAGTAGTTTTAGTTTTAAAATTTTACTTTGTAATTTCCCGTTTCTTTTAGCAATTTACTTTCAAGTTTTCTAAATAGCTTTAAAGCACTTGTACTTTGACTTTTCATATTGTACTTCAAAATGTAGCATATTATTCAGAAATTCAATGCTTTGTGTGTGTGTGATTCAAATTCAATACGATTTCATCAAATAAGCTCTAAATAAGCTCATTTGAGCTTATTCTTTCTCATAAGCTCGATTTTAGTTAAATACTGTTTCTAAGCATTCATTTACTTAGCTTTACTCATTTACATCTAATCATGATCACTTGAGAGTGATTTGAGTCCAAATTCAAGCATCAAAGAAGAAATAAGCTGTTTTAGCTTATTGAGCTAGAAGCTTTGGTTTAGAGACTTTGGAAGTCATTTAGGATCATAATTTGAGCCACTCACTCTACTAGAGTGGCTCTAGTTCTGAGACTCCAAATATTGCAGGTTTCACTTTTTCAATTTCAAATTAGCACTTTTAGCTTATTAGAAATTACTTTTTCTTCTGGATTTTAATGACTATTCTTGTTTCATTAAGCTTAGTTAGGATGTTACTGTGTTAGTTATAAGTTGTCTTAGTTTAAAATCTCATTTAGATTTCATATTTTAGTTTCTGCCATAAGTAGTAGTATAAGCTTAAGAGAGGAACTTGCTTATTTCTCTTAATAAGCTAGTAGTTTTACTGCCTAAATAGTTTTATTAGGTTAATTTTAGTATAAGTAGATAAAAAGCTTTACAAAGTTTAAGAGTTTAAAAGGTTTTAGGTGCATAGTAGTTTGACAGCTTTCTATTAAGGGAGTGTTTGGATTTAGCTGTAGTTGACTCTTAAAAGTCAGCTTACATCTCTATCAAAACTTTTCATTAAGTTGAGTTAGGCTTTAATATCAAGTTTAAAACAGTTTTTAAAAGCTAGTTATTTGATTTACAAAATTTTGAGCTTAATAAGCTTAATTTTGCACCAGGGCACATTTTCAAACTGAATAAGTCTTAGATTTTAGAATTTTAAAAAAAAAAGCAACTTAGAGTTTTAAGTAGTTTTGTGTTCACTAAGTGCATTTAGTAAAGTGTTAGTTTGAAAATTCTAGCTTGTATTCCTGTTCCTAGCCAAGTGCACCAGCAACACCAACTGCACCAGCAAGTGCATCTCATTTTAGCATACTTTTTGCCATTTTTCACTTTGAATTTTCTCATTTCCTTTTAGAGTCTTACAAATCCTTTTAGCTAGGTTGATTTTAGATAATTAGGTTAGCTTATTTCCAAGATATCAGCACCTAAGGTCCAAAAATAAGCTGTTTAAGCCTAGTTGAAAAAAGCTCTAAATCTGTTTCATTAAACTTTGCACTTTTTCATCCTAATTTTCTTTCTAAGTTTGTTAACTACAGGTTAATATTAGTTTAGAATCCTTTAAAGCACATCTTAGGCATTAATAAGCATCTTCTAGTTTCAGCTTTCATCAAGTTTTAAGCTCAAAATAAGCAAAAATCCAAAAATCTTGTTAAATAGCTACTTTCTGTAACAGCCATCTATTTTCTTATTTTCTAGCTTATTTTCTTGTTAAAAGTTAGAAGTGTCTTTATTAAAGTTGTTAAGAATAAGCTGTTGAGTAACTTTGTAGTTTTAAGTTTTGTCTGAAAATCACTTTTTAAATAAGCAAAATAAGCTGAAATCGTAGGGTTTATTTGGTATCTTTCTCAAAGTTCTAGGGGCAAACGTTTTCAACTAAATTTGTTCATTTGCTAAAGTTACCCCGCCTACCCTGTGGTTTCATTTCTTTCAAAGTCTACCCTGTCTTTCTTATTAAATAAAATAGTTTTAATATTTTAGTTTTTAGTTTTATAAATTTAGGGTTTAGTTTTTAATTGAATAAATTAGGGTTCAATTAGGTTTTTAAATTTGGGGCTTTTTGTTCCATAATTTTTCTGCACATTTTTAGAGTTTAAAAACCATTTTTCTATATTTTTAAGATTTAAATTGTATTTGTTTTCTTAAATGTCGCATTTTATTTACTTTCGTAATTAGTTTAATTTGTTAATTAGTTGTTTAATTGTGCCTTTAATTTTAGTAGCATAAATAAATCAAAAATATCTCTTTTCTTATTCAAATCAATCATTCCGAACGAGATCGAGGTTTCCATTGCATGAGTCGTTGGGGAAACGACCCGGGTGATCATACTTGCCCGGTCTAATATACGTATTATATATTATATTATATATATTTTTGAGAGTGAATTTTATCAAGGTAACTTGGTAACTTTCTTAATTACTCTCGGGATTATATTATTTTATATTATATTTTAGGTATATAAAACTACCAATCATAAGTGTATCACGCTTAACAAGTGCATACATAACCCATCATACTTTTAAGTAAGACAAACTTAGGGCTTGCCCATTGCCATATTTCATATGGAGTATTATTAACCGTCTTCAGTTGGAACATGTTGAGAATGCGTGCACAGACCTCAAGGGCTAATCCCAAAAGGGACTTGGAAGAGTAGTTTGGACTCATCATGGAGCGAACCAAGTCTTGAAGTGTTCGATTCTCCTCCTCTAAAACTCATTTGTTTTTATTGGGGTAGTGTTGGGAGGAGTGCGATGGGCAATAATCCCATGCTCTTTTAAATGATCCAAAAACTCTTGACTTATATATTCACCTCCACGATCAGAACGTAGTGATTTTATGGTCTTTCCGAGTTGGTTTTCTACTTCCTTTTGAAACACTTTAAATGTCTCAAACACTTTATGTTTATGTTTCAGCAAGTAAACATAACCATACCGACTAAAGTCATCAGTAAAAGTGACGAAGTAGTTAGCTCCTTGTCTTGACACGATTCTAAATGAGCCACATACATCGGTATGTATTAGTCAAAGTAGATCTTTAGCCCTTTCCATTTGATGTGAATAAGGTTTTCTTGCCATCTTACCAGACATGCATGAAACACACTTTCCTAAAGACTCAATGTCAGTAGAATTGAGAAGTCCATCATGTTGCAACTTCTCAATGCGTTTCTTGCTAATGTGTCCAAGACGACAGTGCCACAATAGAGAAGAGTCTAAGTTTAGCTTAGCTCTTTTATTGCTAACAACATACATAGAACTATCATTTGGATTTGAACAAGACATTTCAATTTCATAAACATCATCCCTTGGGATAACACTAAAATAAACCACATTATTCTTAGAAACAGAAATTGCATTATTCAATTCAAAACGGTTGATAAAACCATCGTCATACAAACGAGAAACTAAAATAATCCCTTTAGTAATAGAAGGTGCATAATGACAATTGTTCAAAACAACAACTAGTCCACTAAGGAGACATAAATGATAATTTCCAATAGCTTTAACTGTTGCACGTTGACCATTGCCCATGTACATACTTAAAGCACCTGGATTCAGCTTCTTACTTCCCCGCAGACCCTGAGTAGTATTACAGATGTAAGTACCACAACCTATGTCATAAACCCAAGATGTACTAGGAAAAGAATAGAGTTTTATGGTGAAAATACCTGAAGTGCTAGCTCCTTGAGATAGCTGCTTCTTTTTCAGCAACTCAATGAGATATGTGGGACAATTCCTTCTCTAGTGACCTACTTCACCGCAGTGATGGCAGATCACGTCCTTAGCAGGATTATCCTTCTTAGGTGGTGGAGGATTCTTAGGTTTGGGGCTATAAGATGGTGTAGCATTAGCATTTTCCATCTTACCGTTGCCTCTCCCTTGAACCCCCTTAGCAGCCTTAGACGGTTTCTTGTTTTTGTTCTTCTAGACCTTTCCTGCTCTTATAGCATGAAGCGCAGGTGCTGCAACTTTCTTTGGTAACGTCTCTTCATGTAGCTTAAGCATAGCATGTAATTCATTTACGGTCTTCCCCATGTTGTGCATATTGTAGTTCTGCACAAAACTATCATATTCCTTAGAGAGTCTAACCAAGATTAGACTTACTCCAAGGTTTAAAGTGATGGGGTGACCAAGACGTTCCAATTGATCAATGTAGCTCTTCATCTTAAGAACATAAGAGCTTACAGATTGACCTTCCTCCTGCTTGCACGTGTGGAATTCTCTCACAGTTTGAAGAAGTTCCTGTTCTGCTTGCTTAGAATATAAAGCTTTAAGCTCTTTAAGCATGTCATTGGCACCAAGATGGGCTAGATTCCGTTGGATTTATAGGTCCATAGTCAATAACATCATCACATCAATTTCCTTTTGGTTCTTGACCTACTCATTATAAGTGGCCAGGGCCACAGGAGGGATTGGCTGATCAGGTGCAGCAGCAACAGGAGCAGCAGGAATTGGTTGCTCCAGGTATATTTCCTTATCTTCAGTTGATATGACCAACCGAAGTTGTCTATATCAATGAATGAAGTTAGGCCCAGTAAGTTTTTGTTTCTCAAAGAAACTCCTGAATACCGAATTGTTTCCGACTGAGGTAGTTATCTACAATTAACAAAAAAGTTCAGTTAATTAGTATTTTCGATAATTAAATTCTTAATAGAATTAACTACCCAATTAATTACTAATTAATACTAAGATCCAACTTGACCTCCCACTTATTACCAGAGGCCTGACCAGTGAGTAAACAAGTAGGGTAAGTGGTAAGCGACGATCGTTAATTGCATAGAAATGCAACTCTTAGATTTATGAAACCGGTTAAGACATTAATCGACAAGTAATAATGTCAAGAGCATGTTTAGTTCTCATCTTATGCCTTGGGTTCAAGGTCTGACCAAGCATACTTGAATTGAGTCGACCAAGCAAGAACATGCAAAAATCGCCAGAGGTCTAACCAGTGAGCAAAGTACGCCATGGGTTGGAATGACCCTAAGGTCTGACCAAAGAGGCCAAGCCAAATGCACGTGTTCCTGGTTGGCTGGCATAGACTTAAAATTTAACACATAGGGGTATACACATAAAGTGATAAAATGGCGTGTACAAAGAAGCATGCAAACAACTTTGTAGCACTAATTTTAAAAACCTTTAATAATGACACTGTAGTGACATGCCATAGTTCACGGTAACTCCAATCGAACGCACAAAGAAGCGAAGAATCAGGTCAGCGCGAAGCATATTAAAAACCTGCGTTCTTAAGGAAAATCCTCCGTAAACTTCTCTTATAGTTTGTTCTAGTGGATGAGCCATACTTCCCATGAGTCCATAGCGTCCAGTTTTTAAATTCATGAAAAACATGTTTCATAGTTTTAGGTCTTTTAATGTTACAAAAACATATTTTCCACAAAACACATAGCAGGTCACAATGAATATGTTTTAGGCGTGTAGAATTAAAGACCGGTTTAATGTCATCTTTCATTATGGTTATTAGTCCGTATTCCATTTGTTTAGGCATGTAAACATGTAAACTAGTAAACAAATAAGCATGTAGGAACATAATAAACAAAATAACATTAAATAAAAACGAGTAACAAGTAATAATCCGAGTTCTCTACGAGTCTTCCCTAATTGGAGAACCATAAGACCCTCACTAGGTTTTCATCAAGTGCCTAGATCGCCCCATTCATCACAAATTAATGTGATTGAGTAGGTCTTATAGCCGGAATTTAGGAAACAAATCAAACTAACAATTTAAAAGATCTATTTTCACAAAAATAAAAATATTTAGTTTCCAAAAATAGAATATTTTACAATAGAATTCTTTTGAAATAATAGATGAATTTAATGATCCTAAATAAACAAATTAAAAGAAGAAACAAATATAGCTAAATTAACAATTAATTTAATTCCTTTTTTAATTCTCTATTAACTTTTAATCATTAATTTGCAAGATCTAGCAATTTTCTTTATTAATTTATGGTAAAGATTTGCATATCTTTATCATATTTACAATAAATCAATAATAAAGAAAAATAATCGCAGCATAATAATAATAAAAATCAAATCTAGGCGTGTAACAAGGCGTAAAATTCGATTTTTAAGCGTGTAACCCTAGATGCCAAAACGAGTTGACTCGTGATGCCACTGTTGGGATTTATTAAATCTAGCTAACCAATTTAGCCACGAGTGCGCAGCGGGTGGATCTAGTTATGGCAAGTAGGTTAAACACAGTTAATTAAGGAAACGCGTAACTTTTCGATTATTCTTGAATACAAAAGCGGTCTAAAACTAACGCCTCAAGTTGCTCACCACAGAAACACGTCAACCAAGTTTGTAGAAATTTGTAGTTTTCACGCTTACACGTATCAAACACCCACCTGTTATTTAAAACCAAACGCACGCCTTGCGTTTCTTCTTGAATTTGAACCAAACAAACAAACCCTTAATAAAGGTTTAAACCGTAATTCATCACCTTGGAGGAATCACCAAACAACCACCATGCGTACCTTGAATCGTCAAGCAAGGAGATCAAGCGAATAACGGAAAAAACCCTAAAATCGCGGTTTAGGGCTAAGGTTTAGGGTAAATCGTTGGAATCCCTAAATCAGGCGATTTAGGGAGGCGATTTAAACCGAAAAACCCTTTTAAGGGGTTCGGTCGATTAAGGGTTTAGGGGAGGGAGAAAGCACCGATTTTCCTTGGTGTTTTTAAAGAGGATTGAGTTGTAGAATGAGGGATATGGGGTGTGTTTATATAGGCACCCTAATAACCCTAAATCTTGTTCACCAAGTTTGATTTAATTCTATAATTAAAACAAACTCCACCTCCTTTCTTTTTCTCTTCTCCTAACCGAACAAACACCCCTTCTAGATCCTTCATGGGTTTCGGCCAAATAAGGGGTTCCCACAAGGTTCGGGTTTTGTCCAGTTTAGTCCTTGGTTCTATATTGAGAATGTTTTATATAATTAATTAAACAAGTAATTAATTAAATAACTATTTAAATATAAATCGTGAAGTAACCATACTATCCGTGTATTAACGTGTGTGCCCCCAATAGGCTCACGTATTTCTAATCGTATTTAGTGAAACCAACTATCATTTTCCAATACAAGCCAAATGATAGAAAACTGTATTAGCCATATTAAATCCGGTTAATGCTGGTTTGTTTGTTTAGTGCAATGATTGCTTATCTCGAAGCGGCATATCATTCTTAAGACTTAGGTGGGACATCATCCTATGACCTAGACACGATTAATTCTGTCACAATTAACGATCCGCATAAAGCATCCTTTAGTTTAATTATAATTCATCTTAGGGAATCAAAGCAGTGGTGATCCTGTTAAAACCCTAGCCCATCGGGACTTTACCCACTTATTGCTTGACGGTGTTTTATATACTGGTAGTCCACTATTTGAGTCTTTACTAATTAATTAAAAACATGATTGCTGAAACATAACGGGTCACCTACCGGTCCAACTAAGCTCATAATTTAAAGGTAAAGATAGAACGTTATTTGTGATCCTATTGGTCCAGCAATATAAAACACGATATGGAGAGCTATCTCAGTATCTAGATTACTTGTTAGGTATCACTAGACCCACTTGAATGATAGGTCGCATATTCAAGCAAATAGACAAGTATTAGGTGATGAATATAATAAAACAATCAACAACTAATTAAGAAATCAATTTTAAAACAAACCAAACATTAAAATTTCATTAAGATGGCTAATACCCAAGGGTATTAGCCCATAATCTCTGTAATTATACATGCGTAATCAAATAGTTAGAATCGAACGATTAATAGAGTAAAAATTATACGATGTCTTCTATGGATTCATGATCAATGCTTGACCTTGGAGGCTCTTCTTCTCTTTAGAAAATCGTCTTTTATGAGTATGGTATAAGGAATATGATTTTGCACACTGAAAGCTCGTTTTTGAATCTTCTATTTATAGTGTCTGAAATGAATGGTTACCCCAGTATTGAATAAGGTCAATTCGGCGTTATTAGGCATGGATTCCTTGGAGTGCGCCATACCGTTCTCAAAATCAATCAGTTATTACATTACTATTTTTTCTTTTATTACTCGTATCTTTGAATTCTTATCCAGCTGGTACGGCGTATGATAGCAATAGGATACGCCGTATTGGCGAATTGGTCACAAGCGTTTTATTGTGAAGATTGGCGTCCGATACCACCGTTTATTTCCATGTTGGATATGGCGTATGTAGTCAGAAAGTAGTAATCTTTAAATGTCTTCGTTTTAGCTCCAAATTGTGCGCCTTTTAGCTTGTCTTCACAAATTACTCCATAACTACTGCAATTATCAACTTGAAATCAATTAAGCTTAAAATCTTTCAATAATTATATAAAAGCGGGTAAAATAGTTGGGATAAATGATACTATAAAGTAACATTATTTGATGTCATCACTTACCTCATCAGTACCCTTCACCTTCAGATTCCAGATCTCAATCTCTAATTTCTTGATCTCACCTCTTGGACAGTATTTGTCGGTCATCATTTTCATGAGTGTTTTCTACGGCATGCCATAAGCAGCATTGTGACCAACAATTTTAATGTGGGAGTTCCACCACGTCAAAGCATTTTTAAGTAGAGTACATGTGGTAAACTTAACCTGGTTTGCAACAGTGCAGTTGCTTATGCGGAAGACTGATTCCATCATCTTGAACCATTGAGTTAACCCAACAACTCCTTCAGTACCCTTGAAATTAAGTGCTTGACACTTCAGAAAGTCACTGTAGGTGCACTTACGAGTAGTAGGCACCTGCCTTCTTCCACCACTTCCTGAATTGTGGCTGTCATCTCCATTTTTGCTTTTGTTGGCTTCATGTTCTGCCAACGCAGTAGCAACTCCTTAGGATATTAGTGCCTTAATTTGAGCATCGGTCATAGGGGTGGTGGTTGCGGTGGTTTTCTTTAGAGCTATTTCCTTCGAAATCACAAGAAATATAATATATGTTAGATTTCATGCTAATCATAACACGCGACAATGGTATATGCACAATAAATAAAATGGGATCACAACACATAACGCCGATATGTAACCGAATTGAGATCGACATGACATAATACATAACATCATATACTAAACTTTGAAATCAATACAATGATAGTTTGGTAAAGAAATGAAATAATACAAGTATAGGCCATGCTAGCTAGGAATAACTCCCTATAATACTTAGCAGGCTACATGATAACTATGACATGATAGGAAGTAAAACTAAGCACTACTATCAGCATCCTCTGGGTCGTCAGTACGTGCTGGCTCCCTAGCCTTCAGTGTCTAAATACGTCCAAGAGCTACTGTACAGCTGGTATTGAAGTGTCGATGTTTCATGAATCTATAATGTTCGCAACATATGCCTATAGTGTCCTAACACGGGCATCTATTGCATGACCTTGTCCTCAGAACACTGCCCTAATATGTCTACGAGCTACATGCTTCTCTCTCGAAAGCAATCACCATAGTGTTGAAGTACCATCAGTCTCTACGTAACATGTTGATCTGAGCTCTTAACAAGTGCTCCGATCGTCCTGTTGCCATCCTAAACCGAAATAGTATCATGAGTATATAAGCAAGAGTAGTGGATAGATCTTACCACTCTCTGGCTTGACCGCCTCTATATGGTGGTCGGTCTGCTGGTCTCCTCACATCGTCCCTAACCTTGTCTTCCCAAACATTCGTTAATCCCATAAGCCAACTCTCTAGACATATAACGTCCCAGGGGTGGAATCCACAGTTATTCAACAAAACATATAACCAGTAGAATGCAGTAACATCCAGGATATCTAGCACTTCAACAGAATGCTGAACTCTCACCTCACCTTAAAACCTATGAGCTGGGAGGCAGTTCAAAACACAACCTCTTCTGAGGCGGTAAATCGGCCTCGAGAATATCCTCCCTACTGTCAGTAGCTGGTAATAGCAAAGGTGATGATGGTGCAGGTACTGGTTGTGGTGGTGAGGAAATATGGGGGAGTGGAGATAATTAGTCAGTCAGATAGTAGAGTAGGTGGTGGTTTGATGATGAAAGGTAGCTGCAACAACAAATCGCAGCAGCAAGAGCGCGTCAGTAGATGACTCCCATATATCGTTGGGGTAGGTCAAGATGTCTTAGCCCTGTGAAATCTAGGTGATGGTGGTGTGGGTGCAAACTCATCTGTCTCAAATGCCTATGTATCCTTAGCTGAGGGACATGGTCAATAACAGGTAATGTAGTAGATGCTCCTCCCCTTATCCTGTCCTACTATGGAGCCTCCTGCTCCTCTCCTCTTCCTTCCTCCTCCTCATCATCTATCATAATCATCATCGGAGGACTTCAATAATCATCATCACCTCCATCGCAGGATAGTTAGCATAATCCTCCTCCTCATTCTTCTCTGAATTGGAGTCAGCAACATAGCCCGGTGATAGAGTCTGTAGGTGAAGCATCAGCAAGTAGAGGCTGATCCTCAATAGGTGCCTCGTCATCAGATGGTGCTAATTACTCTGGGTACTCGGGCTCAGGTACATAATCCGGACGAAAAATAGTGGTTGCCTTGCTCTGGCTCCTCAGTATAGGCAACATAAGTCTGGTGAAGGTGGTCAGTGATCAGGACACAGGCACGTAAGTCTCGGAGTTGGTGATAACCTTTCCTAGATGGCTGCACGTTGCAAGCATCAGGTGCCTCCATCTCATCATCCGAATCCCACTGTAACCTCCATGGCTCCGACTCAGAATAAACAGCCGTATAGGTAACTATGGATGACGAAGACATGACTGCCTGCAACATTGCAAAACTTTGGATCTATATAAGTATATTATATAAGACCAGTATAGTAATATACGTAATATAATATAAATACGTATATCAATTATGTAAGCAGATTCTAGTTATAACACCAATCTATTTACAACCACCATTGGCTGTAATGTATGGCCCCTCTGAATTAACCTTTGTATGTATCAAATGTTTATTGATAAAAACGGTTATATCCAAGGTTAAAATAAATTTGACATGGTTTCTTTTTATACACTTGGCTCTAGAACACAATCTGTAACACCCCCTATGCGGTCGCAACGATTATGGATCCGGGAGTGTTACTTCATAATTACAAGCAGCACAAGATAGTGTACGACATATTACTGAGACGTTTTAAATGATTTACATTTCGATTGATTTTGAATGTTTGTTACAAAAGCTCCAAGCTTTAATAGTTCATTGTTATGAAAACATAAAGATTTTGATACGTAACAAAATGTCCCAAAATGTAATGCAGTAAATCTTTAGTGCATTTAGACTTCAAAATGATGCTTCTGAATGTATCCATGTTGTGCACTTATTGGCCTGAGAAAAACATGCTTAAAAACGTCAACATAAAGTTGGTGAATCTACATGTTTATGTATGTATATAAAGTTGGGAAAGGTAGATTCAAAGTGTACTGACTATTGGTTAAACAGTTACAATTATCACATAAATGTAATTACCATTTTCCCTATAGCTCATGCATTAGCTCGACATGTATGGATTGCAATATACATTGCCAACATTGCCCGTGTAGATGTTCAACCCGCAACATCCCGAATCTGACATGGTATACGTCTGTTGTTCGGCAAACCGACACAGTGAGCGCTACTCACCCGAACGGGGATGTCAATCCCAAATAGATCTATTTATAACACTCACGCTCATAACCAGTAATTTACAGTTTATGATAATGGGCTTAGTGGATTATTGCAACTTAGGCAAACACGTAGTCTTGTTTAAAAATGTACACTTGCGTCCAATATGTAAAACAATGCATGTTTCTCATCTCAAAAGTTGTGTAATTCATTGTTAAATCATATAAAATGAGGCTATGAACTCACCTCAAGTGAATGATTTAATTATATAAATCAAATATGTAAATCGTCTCGGAAAATCCAAATGCAACCTAATTAATTATAGGTCGTATGTGTATAATGTATTTGAAATAAATACAGCAATATAAATTATAGAGTTAGATCGCCACCTACTAGTTTTGTTTAAATTATAAATATCGAAACAATATTTAAGTCACGCTTGATGTTAAATGTCCAAGTGTATGCGTCCGTAAAAATGTTATCTTTAACCAATAATTGATTGTTTGTTAATAACACTTGATTTAATGTTTTTATTATTTATATAATGTTATTGTATAAATTGTTTAATCATCTTGTAAAATAATATTTATAAAATTAAAAACATGTATAAATATTATATAGGTAATGTTACATTGTTTTGCAAAGTTTTTATTAAAACGAACCAAAACCATTCATGTTAGGAAAATAGTGTATAGTGACTTTATAAAAACACATATCTTTCTCGTTTTAACTATGTTTTACACGTTCTTTATACCCACGATTTCGTATTGAGAAAATCTATCAAAATATTATATTTATAATAATAATTTTATCTGTTATGAACAGTAACAGTATGCTTGTAATTTATAAAGATACTTTTTATAAATCTATTTATCGAAAACTTATAAAAATTATATTTCTTTCGTTTTAATTCCGTTTTTAATGTTCTTCATATCCACGAAATCTTTTTTAGTTGATTTATCATAATAACATATTTGTACATTTTTATCAGGTCTGGAACAGTAATGGTACTTTTTAAATAAAAATATACCTTTTTTAAAAAAAACTGTTTATATATTTAATTATCGTAATCTTGTAAAAATCATATCTCCTTCGTTATAACTTCGATTTTTAAGTTCTTTATATATCTAGAATCCTCATAAGATGTACTATCATAGACCAATATCCATATATTTTTATTAGGTTCGAACAGTAGCAGGTTGTTATAAAAATACTTTTATAAAAACACTTTTCATTGTAATCTTGTAAAAATCATAACTACTTTGTTATAGCTCCGTTTTTCGAGTTCTTTATATGCACGAAATCCTTATTATATGTACTTTCACAGAAAAATATCAAATTATTTTTATGTGTAATTGAATTTTCACAGTAGCTTTATATAGTTAAACAAATAAGTTTATTGATTAGGTTATAAACTTCACTTCAAGTTTTACAACTTCCTAGGCAGGGTACCTAACCGTTGTAGTGTAGTATAGGTAAGACACGGGGGTTGTTATCGTTCTCTAGGGGAATAGGTGTCAGTAAAGGTCCTAATTGAATATAGCTAAGAACTAGAGGTTGAGAGAAAATTATTTTTCTGTTTTTATATTTTATGAAAGCAAGTAAAATCTTAGGTTTTGAAGGTGGTTTGTTTTAAACTACTAATTAAAACTAAATTAAACTAACTAAGATTAGGGGAATTCGTATGATAAGAGAATAGTGTTTACTTAATCATGTATGATCCTTGGTAGCTTCTTCTAACTCTATTGACTTGTCACACTTGTGATGTATATGTAGGTACTATTCTAATGCATGGTGAATTACACGAAAACACCGTCTACAAAATAACTAACTAGAGCAACGCACAAGTAAGGTAGTATGACGACTATTACAAGGCCTCTAGTCTAGATAAACGCGTTTGTATTAAACTAAAGGGGAATCATCCACAACACGGGCAATGGTAGGTATTGAAGACTATTACTGATGGAATCCTTTTTACGCAATCATGTCTCCCAAGATCTCACGATGAGGGACTAAACATGCAAACACATCAACAAGAGGCAACAAAGTTAAGATCTACATACCAATTCACATACAATCATAAGCAAACACTTACAAGATCTAACCAAGCATGTTTAAGATAGAGGAAGCACAATTATATATTAAACAATAAGACATATTGAAAGATAAGAGATAAAAGGACTTCACTATGATGAATCAAGCAACTAGGGATGGTATAGAAGGGTTGGGAAACCCTAAAATACTCCCAAAATCTGGTACACCTTGTTCTCCCACAAACTAAACCCTAATTTCTTCTATCAAAAGTGCATATGAAAAACGTAAAATTAAGTTTGTATATATAGAATTCAAGCCGCGACGGCGTCGCCATTTTCCAGACGCCGTCGCCAGGCTAGGGTTTCTTTGGGTCTTCAAACTTGACGGCTGATCCAGACGCTGTCTCCATAATCCAGATGGCATCCCACTTGAGTCCAGACGCTGTCTGGAATTTCCAAATGGCGTCTCCAGAGCCTGGTCTTGAATCTTCATCAATCTTCACACCCGTTAGCTACCTTGTCCGTTTTCTTCCTAAATTAAGCCAAAATCACTTGTATTTCCTCCAAATGTCTTCCAAATGCTAAAAATGAAAAAAGAAACGATTAAGCACATATTTAAGGCATTTTTGCATGATTATAAGGGTAAAATGACCCTGAAAAAGTGTATAAAATTACACCTCATCACATACCCCTACACTTGAGATTTGCTTGCCCTCAAGCAAATAAGCTTTTCTACCTTAACAAGATACATATCGGGGGCATTCAACTTACTCTTTAAAAGCTTCATGGCACAACCAATTAGACCTCGTAACTAGAAGCACGGGAAAAATACACCAGCATCTCACAATAAGTTTTTGGATTCTCTCTCTCTCTCTCGTTCTTTTTGCAAAATCTAATTTTTTGTTCATTTTTCCTTTTAAGTAACGTTCTTCACTTTCCATTGAACTTAAAGATATTTAACTTTCTTTTATTCTTTGTAATACTCCCTTTTTAAGTTCTTCAGCTATTCCCGTATTGGGTTGAACAGCCCGTTCCCACCTCATTATGAAGTACAAAATTTATTTTTCATTAGGATCTATACAACCACGCAGATGTTCAGGAAATGCAGCTTTTTGTTTAATCAAATTTTCCAAACCTTTGATTTGAGTTTCAAGAGTTTTAATATTTCTCCATAATCTAACAGATTTTAGCATTTCCCGAAGAGGTGGTTTTGGTGTAGGAGTTACATTATAAGTAGAAGCTTTTGAAAAATATCTCTGTTCATCAGAAGGTGCTTTTTTAGGAATGAAAGTTTTATAAAGTTGATTTATCTTTGTATAATTAGTTGCAATCATTTTGCCTTTCATTTTCTTTCGACTTTCTTCCGCTTCCTCAAGCGTTTCTTTAGTGGCATACATATTGATTTGAACTGTATCATCTTTCAAACTATGAGCATTATACAATTTAGGTTGACGCTTATTGGTTTTCTTGAGACGATTCAGATTTTGATAGCCTAACTAAGTTTTGAAATTTGGATCATAAAACGAATTTGGTATAGTACCAAGCATGTGAATTGTTTTTACCGAATGAGACATTTTAAAAACAACCATTTCATGATCTTTGAGTTTTTCTTCCAAGTTTAAAATATCATCAAGATATTTATTATCTTTGACTTTAAAATCTTGTTTCACAGAATCTCTTTCGTTTTAAAATTGTAACATGCATTTTTCGCTTTGATGATTTCACCTTTTAATTCTGTTTTTTCTTTTTCAAGAGCTTTAATTTTTTGTTTTTCAACAAGAAATTGTTTTTTGAGTTTTTTGTGTTCTTGAATTTTTATATTTACGAATGGTTTGCCCCCAAAATCCAGAATTTGTTTTTTACACGTCTCAAGTTCCTTGGCTAACAACGCACATTTCGCTTTTATTTCCCTATTATCCATGCGTTGTTTTTCAGCCTCAGTTTGTACATTTTGAATCAATGATTCAAAATCGACAAACTTTGATCATGAGCATCGTTAACATGTTCTGTTTAATATTATCCTCTTCATAAGGATCATCAAATATGATATTACTATTAAGTTGATCACGAGCATATGCCAATTTAATAGTGCTCAACTTTGCATGTTTACAATTTTTTTATCATTATTCTTAAGAAATCCATCGATCATATCGATTTGAGAATCATGTACCTCGTTGATAACATCATAATCCTATTTTGGTTCTGCATCGGAATCATTGTCTATAGGTTGAAGACGATCCATCATGATAACCGAAGCATTAATCTCTTCCAAATGATCATCTCCAATAGCACTTGTAAGCATGAAGTCATTTTCTTCATCATCAAGATGTACTCCAGCTTCGTATTTGGCAGCTAACCGCATCTACTCACGAAAATACTTTACATCTCGTGAATCTAGGTTTTGTTACAATTCTTGGTGTATTGCTCCTCATTTCAGTTGTTATGAACCTAAACAGTTGTTGCTTTCCTAGCATTTGCAGTAGTTCAAAGATTCCTTTGCACAGTGTCAGTTTTCGCAATAGTTGGCTGGACAATGTCATTCCCAGCAGCACTTCCTTGATTCACATCATACCTTCCTTGATTTCCAGCATTCCTTCTATTACCCCCAGTATACCCTAAACTTTTTCCCTAAATATCCACCCTAGCATCTTGTACATATGCATGATTTCTTGTGTTTAAAATGGTGCAAAGACAGTTGTTGGTTGGAGTAGAAAAATGTTTAGTAATGGTACGGGCCAAGAGCATCATGGCAGTTGAAAGTGTGTCTTCTCGAGCAGCTAAAATCTCTCCCTGATAGTCATCATCATGATCTAGTACTGAGGGAGGATGTGTGACATAGTATTGCTGTGTAGAACTAGAAGCAGAAGGTTTGTTTTATAAGAATTTAGCAGGTGTGCAAGATGATTCGTGTAGATTCCTAGTGCTCGTTTAGTCTGGAAGCTTTTGACATATGGGTCATTCTGAGTCAAGTAAGCAAACAACACATCTATATTTCAATGTTTGCCTGTTTTGTGTTGTTGACGAGTTCTAGTGGCATATTTGCTCCACTCAGGTTGCAAAGAATTGAGGAATTTGGTATTGATGACAATCTTATCTTGTTGATTAAGTTTATGTCCATGTAATTAATGAGAGTGCAAAATCAGATGTACACGGACTCAAGTCACTCTTCAGCTTCAGCAGAAAACTTATCAAATTCATTCATAAGCCTTGATTGTCTTTCTTGCTCAATTCAGGTTGCATTAAACTCTGAACACGTTTCCACATTTGTTGTGCAGTTGAACATGAATCAACAGAATTTTAGATGTCGTTTGCATGCCAAGTAGAATCAATCCATAACATCAATGTCAGCCTCATAGTTCAATTTATCTTCATCTGTAAGATCTGAATATGTCTATGATCTTAGTACCGGTGCATGTGTTGTACTATTTGATGTGGGTACCATTCCCAGTTTAAACGGACCATATTCAGTTGAATGTTTTATCCTTATTCCCTGACCTTTCTTCCCATCAATGTATCTTATAAATCGATTTGCCCATAGCACATAGCTTCCCTTTTCTAACATTGGTGGTCTAGTATCTGAACCGGCATCAGCAAGTGTTTGTTGAGTAAACTAGCCATATTCTCTCTTAAGTTATGTAATTTTGCTAAGCGGATCATTTTAGGAATGTGTATAGACTTATTGTAGTGAAATCCTAAAAATTCTATGAGTGTGTCGCTTTGAAGCCTCGTTTCTCCAATCCTTGTTTGCAAATGAGTATGTAACCGCTTTGTTACATATTCTTCCTTGTTGTTTACAACTGTGTAACAAATTGGTAAACATCCTTTCTTTAGAAGCTGTCTAGATAGAATCTCAAACTTGGACCACAATTGAGTGTTCAACTATCATCAATTACTAAAATCACAATTAACCACTTTCCAAGACCTCAATCTTCAATACTTATCAACATTTAAGTATTCTAACAACCTTTCTTCAAGCAATTCTAGCAAACGAGTATTATAGCAATAAAATCAAGAAACCTTATTTGGGCTCTCATCTACTCACATCACTATTCACACACACACCTCAAATTAACTAACAATCGAGCTAGAAAACAATCAATTCGAAACACAAGTTAACAATTAACTTCAGTTTTCACTAAGCACATTACTAATCAAAACCCTTAATCTTGATCAATTGGAAAACCAAAATCCTTGTTTCATCTCTATAACCCCACGTCGGAGCATACATACTATCAAATCCATCATCAATTGATTCCAAATCAACATGTATATTCGCAAAATACTAATTCGAATCAAATCGTATCTCAATCTTGGATTTCAAACTTCTCTAATTATGATCAATCAACAAAAACTAAAAAACCTCGTTCTTGTCTCTTCTTCTTCACATCACAACTAGCCACAACAATCCATAATTCGTCTTCAATTTGATCTTCCTAATCAAATTCATACATTAAATTGCTATCTAACGAACATCTAAACACTAAAATCGTAAACTCTTAACATTATCATATCATAATCATTGAATATTCATCAAAACACGTTCATGTAATCAATATTGACGCCACATAGATTAAACAAGATTTGATCTTTTTACAAGTTTGAGCTTTTTGAATCACTAACAATCAATCTAGATCTCTCCTAGGGCGATTGATACCACTTGATATGTCCTTAATATAGCATTGATCAATACTAGTGAGGTTTTAGCTTAGTAAGAGAAAGTAGAGAGAATATTCTTTTTCACATCATTTCTATAAAAGGGAGGGAAAACGGAAAATAAGGTTTACAAGAGATAAAATGAAAAGACCTACTCTAATAGTCCTTATGTATATTAAGCATATTTTAACATAATGCTTAATACATACTTATTACATAAAATACTAAACTTAAACGACAATAAAACTAAACAATATAATCGACACTTTTTCAATCCTAACACACACACAACCTCTCCTAGATTGGAGATGGTTCTATTTATACTTGAAAACCCTAAACCCTTAGGAGGGTATGAGTCGACCCATAAGAGGCTTTTGGGATGTGAGATGGGCTTGGCTTTGGCTTAGGTGTGGGCTTGGCACGTAACTTAAGCAATACTAGTATTAGCTTAAAGCCCAAGCCCCTTAAACCTAAGATTAACTATTACATAGATGAACTATTACAAGACTCGTAGGATCGGTAATGACCACCACTTCATATAAACTATCAATGCTAACACTAACTATAACACCCTTATCTAATGCTAGTCCCTCCAACAATTAGCTACGATAATTGGCCATCACATGTCATTAGTTAGAAGTGTTAAATAAGAATCTTGCATTCGTTAAATCAAGAAGTGACAATCGGTAGGTAGAATTAGATAGCTAGCAAGGAGTAGTGCACCATAGGTAAATACGCATTTAACTCCGATTGATTTACACCACCAATTTACCTTTCATGTTATTTTACTTCTCTTGCATTTAGATTAACAAGCGTCAGTACCCGCGCGTTGCTGCGGGACGGGTTTTTTGTTTGTTACTGCGGGGCGGGGTTTTTTTTACTGGTGTGGACTTTTTGCTGTTCATTCATTTTTTTCATTCACGTGGCATACGACCCTCCTATAAAAAACAGATACAGTAGCATTAGGCACCAATCGATAGCGAAAAAGTTCAATACAGTAGTATGGCGCTTACGATGAGTGTCATAGCTTTGTCTTTCAGCACCAGATTAACCAACCCATAAAGACTTGAAAATTTCACATAGGCGTTTGGTCAAATCACTTGTACTGTAGTTCAGGTTCATAGTAGGTTGTAGTTGTTATGCTCTTGATAAAGAGTGACATTCCGCGTTAATATCTATAATTAAAAAGTCACTTGTTGTTCACAAACGGTTCCTGCCAGCCAAAATCGTTAATAGCAATAAGCATAATGAAAATTGAAACAAACCATGAAGCGTAAGCAGATTGAAAAAATTTACAGAAAATAGTGATCACACCTTAGTCATGGAAGTACTAAAAACTTTCAGCTGACATATTGTATCAACAACCTTCGCCTTTTGTCGATCTAAATACGATATCTTACTAATTCATAAATCAAGTACCTTGTTGCCCAATAAGAGAACCTACAAAAAGAGGGATCACGTAGACCCATTTACTCATTAATATTCCATCCAAATAACTTAGTTTTAAATGGGTTGAAAAAGTGTTTTCAGCCGAATTAAAAGTCAGAATGTGATAAAAATACATAACTCGATGATGACTGTCTACAATGTCCTAAACTATTGTATATTCTAGGATTCAGATGACTGCCATAATGCGACGAACCAACCCAAGCTGATCTGGCCCAGTTTATGAAACAACTTGAAACCAAACTGTCTTTCATTTTTTATATGGAAATAAATATCATCAGTAACACACATAGAGTCAAAAACAATTTTTTTAAGATGTCATCAAAATCAATTTTTTGATTAGACCGATTATAACCAAGTGCCTAACCTGCAATTAACGGAAAGAATTCGAAATTAAACTAACAAAACACACATGTGGCATACCTGTGTGGATTGCTGTACGCGTTTAGGCATTCATTTCTCTGGAATATTCAAACCATCGCTACTTTAACCTGTGAACTGCGCTACCACTTTAACTGATCGTTTTGTCCAAACGCTTTGAACCTACAGTAAAAAAAGAAACTCGGTTCGCATCCACAAACAGTTGTTATATGATATTAATGGATGATATTTGTGGCTACGCTGGACCGAGGAAAGATAACTCAAAATTCGGCTTAAAGTTCGTTTGGCAAGAACTGCAGTTCATAATATTAGATTTAAATAATTGACTATCTCATTCTATAGACCCAATATAGCAAGCAGAGGGCAGTCACAATTGGGTTGAAGTTAAACAGTAGACGAAACCTAGTGAGTTTACGTTTATATTTTGACTTATCCAAAATATATTGATGTGAATGTGTTGCCTGCGATTTAATATATAACTGGGGAAAAGTTGCCTTACTTTTTTCTTGCAATTAGTTCTATGCTAACAGCACCTTAATGGTTGGCCAATAACCAAATTTTGTGTATTTACATGTAATAATAGTTATAAAAAAGTCAAGTTCTAATTTTGGCTGATCATCAATCTACATAGTTATATTTTTTAATTCAAGTGAGAGGTGAATATATAATGTTGGCCGTTAAAACGTAAAGGAAAACCTGTTGGTGAAATTATAGTTGTTGTAGCTCTGGGGTTAGTTGCAGATTCTATGTCTTCAGTTGTTACCGGTTTATGCAACTCCGTTACCCTCGAATCTGTGAAGGTTCCCGTTCGTGTATATGTGGTACTGTGGTAGTTAAATTAGTTTGGGTCTTTCTCAGTGCCAAGTGCTTTTATTTCAGCAGTTACTCGTTTATATGATGTGAGTTCCACTATTCTCTTCGACGTTTCTGCTTTTTCTATGGCTGCTAATCCGTCTTTAAGCAAGACATATTTGTGCCTACAAAACACAACATTGATGATGTAAGCATTAGTGCGAAAAAAAAACCATTAGACGGAACTTTAATGGATTTCCAGTTGTGTAAAAAGTAGAGTTTTACAGCTCAAATTTGTAAAAAGCTGCAACTTACTACTACTCTACGCCAAATAGAATCTAAAAATAAAAAATAAAAGACAACCTTAAATTGTATCCTTTTAGATCTGATAAGCAATTGAACCACTGGTATCTGCGTTAGCATACAAAGCCCAATTAATCCAAAATGGCTACTGCAGCTAATGATCTAATATTATAAGACTGCGACTGTATAACAAACTAAAATGCACCATGGAATGTTCTTTCACCAACCGTTCGGTAACATGCATTATAACAGCAAGTTGTTGTCCATTAGTGTATTTTAAAGAACTATTTACATACTGTACAATTGAAATACAGATAATCGCGCATACCTTGATTCGTAAAATCATTTAGTCCATTATTGGCCAAAAAAAAAGGTTTCAGGAGGTTTTTTATTACCTGATGCAGAAATTTGAGTAGTCATAAAAGATCAGGGGAATACGTGTTTATAGTATGTAGCGGGTTAATATATAAAAGCAATGTAAAATGAGAAAGGATAGAGAAGGTTTAACCATCTGACAATTGCACTTAAAAATTAAGAATTAATATTTTACGAAAATATTGAAGAAAATAATGAATCCTTTGTGGTTAGTCTCGGCATTACTAAGCTTTAGCCCATACATAAGGATTAGAGACTGCCCTTTCAGAGTTAATAATCAGACACTTAAAGTTATCTCTTTCCATTCATTCCTCAGATTGGCGTAGTAGAGAAAGAATTGATCATTTTATGTATGGTGAGTATGAACTACTTAACAAAAGGAGCTGCCATTGTAAATTTTGAACTTAGAAGATCAAAATTTTCAATGTCCAGTAGGTATGAACTCTTCAATAAAGACATAATAGATTTGGCTCAGATTAATATATGCAGTGGATGTGGTCGTGGAGGTTGCTAGAGCGAACAATTTGTACACTCTGCCGTCCTTCCACTATTCACACCAACATGACATACTTGAAATATCATCATAGCCGAGTAAAATCTTGCGGCAGAGGTGAAGCTCTTATAAGACGACATATCATTTGTAAACATTCCATAATATCAGGCCCAAGAAAAAATACAGGATCGGGCTCATTTGCCCAGATTAATTGTTGCTGTGGCTGTGTGCTCGTGGAGGTTGCTGAGGCGAGCAATTCTCGCACTCTGCCATCCTTCCACTATCCGCGCCAAGACGACATGTTTGAAAGATCATCACAAAGCAAGTAAATTGCACGACGGTGAATACATTCAAACCCTAACCTGCGTTCATGTTTCACCCTCGCCAATTCTACCTGTGGCTACAATAATAATTTGATTAAGGTAACCCCACCAAAATACCAAGCTTGCGTTGGTATCTTATGGCGACAAAACTTAGAAACGCACACAGTATAAATAGTATCATTTGAAGCAGCAAACGACGTACTTTCTTTTCGCTAGGTTCATCGTGATTCCTGAACAAATATTTTCAACCAAATAAGATATAACTTCAAGTGACGCACCTAACCGCCACCGCTAAGTCAAACAATCTAACAAAAAACCGCAGAAATCAAAATCCCTAAATTTGTATACATATTATTTGTGCAACAATAAAAAAACCTAGAAGCAATCCATAAGGTTAAAGGAAAAAGAAGTAAATAACCTACCTAATTTAGCATAATATGAAGCTTGATTAGTACCTAAACCCATATCCATAGAGCATTCGGCCGGAATAATTTTCCCCGCCTTGGTAAAACGCTATTGAGTCTCGGCCCACAGACATATGGCCTACAAACTAAACCCTGTATGAGTTTGTAGATGAATCGGAAAGAATGGAGATGGAAGAGGCAGCATATCATTTTGCTCTAGATGAATCCAGAAAGGCACAGGTGTAGATATTTACAATTTTTGGGTACACAAAATAACCACCAGGGGGTATAAAGGTTTTTTTCCCGATGAGCAGTACCCACTGGGCCGGGCTGATGTGGACTGCACTGTTCATCAATGAACATTGTAGCCCGAACACTGTTTATAGATGAACAGTGTTTGCACATCTCAAATGATAACATTGTAGCCCGAACATTGTAGCCCGAACACTGTTCATAGATGAACAGTGTTTGCACATCTCAAATGATAATATTAGTAATAGTAATATTAGTTTAAAACAAACTCTCTTAAAACCCCGAAATTTTACTTGCTTTCAATAAACCCAAAAAGACCAAAACTAATATTCTGTCACCTTTTAGATCAAATCGTCATACACTACGAACCTACCTCACTGTTTCTCTAGAGAACGACCGGACACCGATTTTGCCTATATTATACTACAAAGGTTAAGTACACTGCCGAGGGAGTTGTAAAACTTCGATGTTGCAACCGCCGCGTCAAGTTTTTATCCCCAGGACCGGTGAATTGTTTAGGTTTCCTTTTCTATTTCATTTGGTATAACTAACTACATTCCTATCAAGTGGGCGTTTTTGTTTTTGTTTTTAGTAACTTTCTTTAGCCTAACTTTTCTTCGTGTTTTCGTTTATAAAAGTGTCATTAAATCTCAAAATGTTAGGCTTTTCCACACTCTTTTTTAAAACACTAAAATGTTAGATTTAATGACATTTTTTGTATCATTACAACCAATGTCACTAAATGTCTATTTATTTCATACTCAACTGCCCTTTTTTGACAATCAACCGCATTTTCCCTTTCTTTTCGTTAGGTGATGCACACCATTGAACCAACGCAATATTTGTCCCACCTCACTTGACGTTGGGGTAGGCGTTAAGAGGGATCGTGTGTGAAGAAAGCTGACCGCGGATGGTGATCGCAACATGACCCCGATTTTGCAAAATTCGCACTTTAAGACCAATATTTTGTATCAAGTGTCCCATACTTGGAACACGCTAGTCGTCTGTGATCACATCCTTATATTGAGAGTGTAGTCTTTATGTCTTCATTTTCAATTTTCTTCGGTGCAACACATATACTGCTTTACCGACAACCCAGGTTGACTTTTACATGAAATGATTTATTCCATTATTTCATTAATAAACTTTTTAAAATTCAACCAGACATAACCATCTTAATTGCAAAATTTAAGAATAAGCATTGCTAAAGTCTCTTAAAAATTCATTCTACTAAGGGATCTTGACAAATGGCAAAACCGCGGAACTGCGGTTTATATTTTTTCCACTTATTATCTTTACTAGCTTCAAGGCCCGTCCGATGGGCAGCTAGCTTTAATTATTTTTAAAGATACAAAATTTAGTAGCAGAATGAAAGATAAAAATAACATTAAATGATTTAATAATAAAAACAAAAAATATATGAACACTCCTTTTCATTAGGGGGTGTTTACATGTGCATTGGTGTTTGACAAAATCTCATACTACTTATTATACTTTTTTTATTAATGGGTCAAAATAATAATATTTGTGTGGAAACTGATACATGTAAAGCATATGTGGTAAGAAACCATGGCATATTTGGTAGGTAACCATGGCGAAGAGTCAACCTGATGCATTTAGAGAAAATCATATTCTTATCATAGACTTTCCAACCATCATCGTCTGCCATTGACTTGTCGTAAAGGAAACTCACAGTAGCACCATGTCAATATATAGCAGCAAAATACAATAGATCACTTTATCACTATCACATATTGTCGGCAATCCATGAACCTTTACTTTATTCTCACCCATAATCTTCACAATTTAATATTTTCCAACAATAGCTGCTAAACAAACAATGATGTTTCCATCATTGTTCTAAATGTCCACATTCATCCTTTTGAATAGGTTGTGCACAAACTCAGTTCTTTGGGCCATTGCTGCAATGTAAAGTGATAACTAAGCATCAACGAATGGAAGATTTAAAAATGTTTTAGCCATCTAGCTAAAGGGATAGCTAATCACCAACAAATGTAACTCGATATAATGTGCTAATTAAATTGGCGAATAAAATGACATGGGTGTATTAAAAACCCTCCAAAACTATCGAAGCATAGTTAAGAAGGTAAAGAAAAACTTACATTATCTTATCTGAGTTCATCAACACGAACATCTGATTGACTTTAGTGCTCTCAGAAGGCCTCATATTCTCAAGCTCACGTTCAATCTTTTCCCACTCTTTTAAAGTGCAAAACATATTCCCGAGCTCACAAGGTAATTATATGCATTTCGAATTTTTTTTACCCTATAGTTACTTTTGGCTCGCTCTTTTACTGGTGCAAATATTTGTACTAATGCAATGAACGTTTGAGCAATTATCTGTAGGCTAAACTTAAATATTATCGCATATTTGTACTGGTGAAATTATTTGTAGGCTAAACTTAAATATTATCGCATATTTGTAATGAAAAATATGCGATAATATTAACTTTAGCCTAAACTTCAATAAGATCTATCAAATCACATTAGGCTCTATAATGAAAATTTAGATGTTAGTAGAATAGTGATGGGAGTGTTGATGCATATCATTTTACACTCTGAAATTTTTAAAACATAATCCAATATCAAATACCCATTAACACACAGAAATACATGTTCAATTTTCTACATTAGCAAACATAGATGTTATTATTAAGAAAAAATGACTTAACATTAATAAACTATAACAAATTGTTTCAGCAATAAAGGGTATTTGTTTTAGCAGAAACCTGTAGTCACTGCATATACATCTCATTCTATTATAATCTTAAAAGCTAATACTGGTAACTGAAACTTTTATAACTAATGAAGTATATGATCACATTCAATTTCAAGACCACTGAACAGAAAAAGATGCATCCCTTTCTAGTTATTTTCTCTTGCTCTTTGGAACTTGCTCATACCCTCAAGCATTTCTCTAGGGATTTTGTCGCACTACCAGGCCCGGCACCAATCTGTCAAGATGTACAAATCAAGCTAAATCTGATTGTGCAAATACAATAATAACATATATTGCAAACAAATGGGCATGTGATAAGAGCTAACATTCGTACTTCTTGGAAACACCTAGGATACGTAGGGTACATCTAAAAGTCAAGGGAATACATAGCAGACATGTATTATCTTGTGGTGCGTATAATTTATAAGAGAAACATAACTTTATGCTTAAGTCTTAACAGGATGCTACTTTTATAATTTAATTACTGTGTTTGTATTTTTGTTAGTATAAAACATCGCATCTGGGAGAATCTGTCAGCTTGCCTCACCTCTTGATTTTCTAGAATGCATTAGCAGGATCTATTCTAAAATTTTTGACTTAGTTTCTGATCTTATGTCCATATCTCTAATTTTCAGAAAAAGAGCACAATTCACCCTTCAATATCAAATACCAGCATTGCATAAAGTCAACAATTAGGGTATGCAAAGAAGACCACAGTCATCACACCATAAAGCAAAGGAGCCAGCAAATGGAGCTCTAGAAATGATGTCCATGGAAGAAGCCAGCTCGAAGCGTGTTTCCTCTAGCAAAGGATAAGCAAATGAGCCAAAACAGTGATGTTCTGACTCAAAAGTAAGGGGTATGTTCTCCACCTATAAGGAATTAATCAAGACATCAGAACTAACCTGGAGAATCTACATCAGAATATCCTGGAGCATCTACATCAGAATAACCTAGAGGATCTACATCATAATAACCTGGCTGACGGCACCTTAGTGGAGGGGAAACCGAACGGTCTGCAATTTCATTACAATATTAATAGTCAATGGTTACAGGGCCGTTAGTTTCTACCACTGGAAATCAAATATATGGCGGAAACGCACCCACTGGATGGTCTATATTGGGCTCGACATAATAAACAAATAACCTGTACAGAAAGTTATGTATATGTGAATTTAGTTAAACAAAATGGTCTGTTCTGTTGAGAAAATAAAGCTATAGAAACTAAAGTTGTAATAAAAAAATGACCTTTGCCAGCTTGAACTACATTGGCAGCAGACTGTGCGCAGATGCAACAACTACTTATAACCTACCAAGTCCATGTATGAACACATATGATAAATCAGTAACAACTAACATAACACAACAAAGAAACGACAATGTTTGTGTTGGGTTTTATAATCTAATTAATCATATTATTATCACGAGTACGCAGCGGAATAAATGATGACGTGTAGAACATAATAATTAACAAGATAGAAGATTGTTTACCTTTTAGCTAGAAACGATACACCGTTATAGGTAACCGTATACAAAAAACTGTAATCACTAGTTGCTCTATCTATGATTGTAAATTGCGGAGTTCACTGTCGAAACCCATTTTGTTTTTAACTATGTGAAAAGGTTCAAACATGTAATGTGTTATAACTTTTTCTAGTCAAATGAAAGGTTGTAAGTCTGAGTTCAAGGTTCAAAAGGTGTCATATTCTTGACTTGAAAGATAAACTTGAGTGTGTTTATATAGGGGGTGTTTGGCATTGTCTTCCTCTTACAATTCGTTGCAAGGTATTCCTAATGGTTAAGCGCGTTGTGTCTCATTAAAAAATAGGTGCATAGTAGAGAATAGGTTTCTGTCCAAACGTTAGTTATGTCATATGCTTTAAGAATTACAGTCAGTGGAAAACGCTGGGACTATAAGGTGCAAACGGGTCCTAATCGCTTAAATATTAAGGGATATTTAGGTGTGCATTCATTGAGATTATTTTGTGATTAGAATCAACTAATAAAAAGTGATGTATATGGTGCAGTGTTGTAAATATCGCTCGGCGGTCGACCCCCTTTAAGCGATATATCGGTCTTGGCGGCGATATATTGGTTTCTCGGCGGAGACCCTAAATTATAAAGGAATTCTGCAAAATATATATATATATATTTAACAAGTTTTTTAATATTCTTATTATTTTTAACTATATATCTTATGTATATGTTGTAAAATATACATTATGTGTGGTTTTAATTCAGTTTTGTATACTTTTATTAAATCACGATCAAGAAAATCAGAATACCAAAAAAAAAAAAAAAAACCCAAAAATCGGCCGATTTTGACCGATTTTTGACCGATTTTGACCAAAACCGATTTTTTACCGATAAGTGAAAAAACGTATCGGTTGACCACCGATAAGCGATATATCAGTGATATATCGGCCGCCAAGGCCGATATTTACAACACTGATATGGTGTTTGTATGTGATTTGCTTCTAGTTGTAATAATCACTTTGGATTAGTGGCGGTCTTTGGTAAATTGTGATTATTAAAATAAAGTACTTAGATAAATGTTAAAACAAGTAAATAACCTCTACAATTTTATAATCAGCTTTGTTGAGGCTAGTTTTTACCCAATTCAATATCTAATGTTTGCCAATAAATAAGCATAGAACCACTTTCAAGAAGCACATCCAAACACGTGCTAAATATGCACATTTTGGTGTTGAATTTTTGTACATTTGATAAGCAGATTCCTGATTTTGAACTGATTATTTCCCGCAACTTACAGATTAAACTGATTATTTAACCTGAACTTACAAATTAATTATATTCAAGTAACACACCCAAATAGTCCTAACTCCTAAGGGGGTGTTTGGATTAGCTTATTTAGTCGGCTTATGCGCTTATTCGATTTTGG
>BQNB010001081.1:39256-147499 GCA_026074375.1 Tanacetum coccineum
CTAGTTCGACACAAACACCTCCTCATAAAGCCATAGAGGACCGGCCAAACTAAGCACCCCTTGGGTTTGTGTATTGTCGAACTAGTCCTTCGGTTTTAATCTTGTGAAGTATTAAATACATTCTCCGTGTATTAACGTGTGTGCCCCCAATAGGCTCACATATATTCGTAATGTATTTATGTTATTTCGACTGCCATATTCCAACAGCCAGCACCTAGAAAAAGATCTCGAGTACTATCCAAAGAAAAAAAGTATGAGCGGGTAACATCAGCAAGCTTATATTCCCTAAATCCCACTCTTTGATCAGCCTCAAATCGAAGCATGGTCATGTCGTAAAGGCCTGAAATCAGTTGACAACATGAGAACACCTGACACCACAAATAGAAGATACTAATTCTTATAAACAAATGCACCTATATTTCTCATATTTGATGAGACTTAATGTTTATCGAGCATTGCCATAATCCCTGAAGAAAAGCAGCCCACCAGGTTTTAGGACAGAGAAGCACTCGGCAACAGCTGTGGATATCCTATCAAGGGGTACAGCAGACATCGTAAAAATCTGCCATATGACAGAAAGTTAATAAGAGAAAACTCAGGTTCATGAAGCTAAAATAAATATTTTAGATGATGGGATATACCAACGTAACAAAATCCATGCCACCCCAATGCAGCACTCTCGTTCCTTTGATGAATTTATATTCGTAAAATGTCTTTCATTATTGTCATTTTAGGCTTTAAACATATAGTATATCTTTGTCCACTTATTTCGCAAATTCTCAACAAAGAAACCCAATTTTCATTAAAAACAAACCTCGCACTTTTTGTATTATAAGACATATCACAGGATATGTAGAGAATTTAAGTACTTTTTACATGTTTAGGATTTTTAAGGTCTTGATTTTGATATTAGATATAAACGTTATATAAGAGATAGATTATAATGGTCACCCACCCAAAAGAGACAAAAAAGGCCGCCCATAAAAATCTTACCATGAGTAGAAGATCATATACGCGTTGGATTCCACTCCCCGCCTACTTTGACAGTCGATTCACCTAGCCAATTCCTAGCACCAATAGCAACTATTAACTGAATTACGACCCCCAGGTTTTAATATCCTGTTCATCTCAAGCATGATGCTTGAAATGTTGCATCTGATGCATATCAAACCAGAACACAATTATTCAGAATCAGCATATTGGTTTTTATAATAAAACTAAACAACCATTTTAACTAATGGTAGAAGATATGATTCTCGTGCCCATGATTTCGAGGGGAAAGATACCTTTTTTGCTCAATCATCCTGAGCCTCCAACATATCAGGATCTTGGTTAATCACCAAGATCACGATAGATAATGTACTGAAAAATAGAAAATTTTGCAATTACAGAATAAAGTTCCAATCCAAAAACCCAACATTAAAATCTATAAAAATATTAGATTTGTGTACAACCTGTGATATAAAAAGCAGTAATATATAACAGATGATGTATTTGCATGTCGCTGTTTTTTTTAACGGCATTATTATTAAGCTCCGACTAGCAAGAGACTAGCGGGCAAGAGAAAGAAGCAATGCAGTTATAAACGATTAGTACAAGCCGTAATTAGGTCGGCAATCTAATCTAACCAAATAGGATTAATGTTCTTATTCCTATGTTTTATCCATGAATGAGAGTGGATCATAACGTCTTCTCCAAGGGTGTCTTTACGCTGTGGTTTAGAGTCAAAGCAAACACGGTTACGATATTGCCAAATGACCCAACTTGTTGTTTGGATCACAACATCCAGACCCTGTTTTGCCAAGTCATGGATATCCACTGAGTCACTCCATGACAACAGGTTGTTGAAAACCTTAGGGTAGTCGCCCAACTTCCACCAGCTTGAGATCATCTTCCATAAGCCGTGAGCAATCGTATAGTCAATAAAGAAGAGTTCTGATGTTTTAACGCAACCATCACAAATAGGGCATCTATTGGAATCAAGGTCCATACCTCGAGCATCAAGGTTGTAGCGGGTGGGAAGCCGATCCATAGTAGCTCGCCATGTATGTATGTTCACTTTAATGGGAAAAGTAGCATTCCATCTAATGGTGTCGGCTTAGGATAACAGAGTTTTTCCATCGATGAGTTTACGCGTGGAGTGGACAGTGAATGTATTGGAGTTGTCAAATGAGAAGGTCCAAGAGTCAGGCAAATCTGATGGAATGAAATTGTTAAGAAGGCCCACCAAATCTTTGAATTGGTCCATTTCAATGCCATGTCTAATGGGTCGACGCCAACACCAATTATAATGGGTTAAACCATTAACTAACCGACACCTATCTTTGATTGAGTACATCAACATGAACAACCTACTGAAGACTGAATTAAGGGGGCAAGTACCGAGCCATGTATCATTCCAGAACTCAAAGGTGGAGCCAGCACCCACTTTCCTTCTAAATACATTTTCTAAGTTAATGTTAATAGTAGTCAACGTTTTCCTTAGACCAATAATCGTAGCCCAAGGGGCAGCCGAGTGGTAGGGTGTGAACCAGCCCCTAAACCTCCATGATTTCCATATATAGAGGTAATTATTTGTTTCCAAAGTGAATTAGAATCCGTATGGAAACGCCACCACCATTTGGTTAGCATGGCGAGGTTAGAGCCTAAAAGGGACCCAATGCCGAGACCTCCGCATTTGCGAGGAGAACACACCTTTTTCCAAGCAACCCAAGACATTTTGTTGAAGTCAACCGAACCTCCCCAAAAAAAATTGCGCCTAAGCTTTTCAAGGTAATTGATGACATACGTCAGGGCTTTAAAGAGAGAAAAGAAGTAAGTACCAAGGGCCAGTAGAACCGACTTTAAAAGTGTGAGTCTACCACCATAAGAGAGGGTCCTAGCCTTCCAAGAGGTTAGTCGATTGTGAAACTTCTCAATGATGGGCTTCCAATGACACCCCCTATTCATTTAGCACCGATAGGTAACCCTAGGTAGAGGCAAGGGAATGAAGATGGCTGGCAACATAATATAGATGCAAAGTGATTTATTTCCGGATTGGTAACCCCTACGCCAAAGAATTTGCTCTTTGAAAAGTTTACTTTTAATCCAGAAGCCATGTGAAAGCATCTCAATATCCGACAAAGGTTTTTGGCATTGTTAAGAGACCACTTACCAAGAATAAGTGCATCGTCCGCGAATTGGAGGTGAGATATGATAATGCTACTTGTACCCACTTTGATTCCTTCAAACCGACCTTTAGCTTTAGCTTCTTGGAGAGTCACATGGAGAGCTTCCATAGCAATGATGAAGAGAAAAGGGGAAAGTGGGTCGCCTTGACGCAAACCTTTTTTGAAGCTAAACTCTTTAGAAGGTGAGCCGTTAATGAGGACCGACCCATATGCATTATTAAGACACCCGCGAATCCACGCCCTCCATTTGATACTAAAGCCCATTTGTTCCATTGTGTGGTCGAGAAACTCCCAACTAAGAGAGTCGAACGCCTTTTCAAAATCCACTTTAAGAACAAAAAGCCGTTCTTTCTTCGTAGAAGCCCACGAAATAATTTCGTTGACCATTAGTGGACCATCAACAATTTGTCTACCATTGATGTAGGCCAAACATTCTCAAGTTTACAACATTATCTACCGGAAAACATGCTTGTCACCCTTCGAAAAGTTAAACCTTGACTGTACGAGCGAGAATTCCTGTAAAAAAACATGCATGGAGCTAATCTATGAAAATTAAGTGCATCTCCAACGCAACATGCGTTGAAATTTATATAGTCCACTACAAAAAAAGAGGCATTTAGTGACACAACTTTTAATGACACACAAAAAAAGTGTAAGTAAAAGTACATGTTTACTTTAATGTAGGCATTTGGACATCATCTCTACCGCGGACTCGTGGACATCACTAATATGTCGAAAGTCGTTTGTTTATAATGAATGGGATCACACGTTTTAGGGAACAGAGCAATGGAAAAGAGGAGTTTAAAGAGGAGTTACAATTAGGGATGAATGAATTTATGGAAGACAAAATGGATGAATGGATGAAAGCAGTCTAATTTCAAACCTTTGAAACCAATGTCACGAAGTCACTCCAAAACTAGTTTCCCAAAAAAAAAGTTTTAATGAACTTTGAAAAGTGAAATTTTCAAATAATGAATTTGAAAGTTGAAGAATGGAATCCCATGGGAGCCCGAGGGAGCTTTTACTACCACCACCCATCCCCCAAAAAACCGCATATTTTATTTCCTTTGGGAAGTGAAGGGAGCCTAAGGTAGATACTCGAGATCAGATAAGTTTTTGAAAAGATTGCTAGTAAAGCGGTTTCTACTAGTTGTATCCCGCCAAACTTGTGCTTGTTATAAAAAACTTACTTTTTTACTAGTATACTAAAAAAAAAAAATAAAAATAATAATAAAAAAAAAATAAAAACTAAACATAAAAAAGTAACAGTAATCTTATAAACAAGAATAAAAAAAAATTAAAAAAAATAAAAATAACAAAAAAAAAAATATATAAAAAAAAAAAAAAATTTTAAGAAAAAAAATGTAAATTTATAAAAAAAAAAAAAATAAAAAAATAAAAAAAATGTAAAAAAATAAATAAAAAAAAAAACATAAAAAAAAAAATAAAAAAAAAAGTCAATGATAACGTGGATGAAATTACTAGGGAGGGAGGGAGGGATCGAAACCCAAGTATTTTATCCCCCCCCCCCTCCCCCCCTAGTTGACCCTTGCCATTTTATTTTTAATCACATTTATTTAGACCTTTCTTTTCAAATTTATATAATCAATTAACGTGTGTGAAAAAAAAAAAAACTTCGGAGTTATTAGAGTTGAGTTTTTTTGAGTAGGAGTTTTAATCACCTTCTATAGCCCATTTGATCTTCGCCTTTTGCATGAGATCCATGTTAGTAAGATGTTCCATGTATTTAATTTTCTTTTAAGGTATGGATAATCGTTTCAAACAATTTATTTATGTTGGGACTTAAATGCTATTAAGCTTATTTCCTCCAAGCTAGTTAGTTAAATGGTTCCACTGCTAGAGATTTTTCCCACTGTTAGTGTTCTGTGTATCTTACCATGACAACAGGTTTCCACTGCTTTGAAGCTTCTCTTTCCACTGTGGATTGACGATAAGGATTACTATCACTAAAGTCAAAATTACCCGTTTGTTTTTTAATGTACTTATTTGGAAAAAATGTCACTTGTGTGTTATATATCTCTTTAAATTAGGGAGGCGTTAATCTAACTTAAAAAAAAAACTTACAAAAATAATACCAATTCACCAATATAACCAAACCCTTCCACCCCACACCCTCTTCCCTCTACAACTGAAAAACTCCTCCTAAACTCCCACCCCAACCCCCCAACACACAACAACAAAACCCCCACCACCCACACCCACTCAAACCCTTAAAATACCCCACTACCATACTCTATACCACACAACAACACAACCACCACAAACCCTCAAAAATTAACAACCACAAAACAAACCCCCCAAACCAATAACAACCAAAAAAATCACCCAACCCTTACTCAACCTCCACTCCCAAATTTCACCACAACCCCCTAAACAACCATAACCCCCAATATAAACACCCTCACCCCCCCCACCCCCAACACCCACCTTCACCTCCACCCCCTAAAATTTCCCACCCTATTACACTTCCAATAATTTCCCCCAAATCACCCCCTCCTCACACCCCCCAACCAACAACCACCCCCCCCCCCCCCCTCCATTCACCCCACACCCCCCACCCCCCCACCCCCCAACTCCCCCCCACCACAACCCAACCCCCACCAATCCCATTCCCTAAATCCCCACTACCTACCTCCACCCCCCCCTACCCCAACCCCCCCATCACCACACATCACAACATTTAATACAAATCTAAATTCTTATCCATCGAGAACCCAGAATAGAGAATTCCCACCTCGCCTCCGCTGTCCCTCTCTATAGATACGGGCCTCCCTGTATCGCCCCCTTCGCAGCCCTAGCACGTGTACTCATTTCTCATGTCCAAGTGTCTATGGACCACTGCCCACCTCCAATGCTTCCACGCCTACTGTCCGTCTCGCACACTCTCGCACAGCCTCCCTCTACCGTGTGTTCAAGACGGTGCCTCCCCTACCCTCTCGCATATCCTATCGTGCCCGCGGTTCTTTTGTTGACGTGCATATCTCATATTCGCCTCTGCGTGCGACGTCTTCTGCGCGCTCCCCCAAATATCAGAGCTAGTGGTTGATTAGAGAGATAGATACACACCAGTCATTACATAGATCCATAGACCTGTTCAACAGTGATCGTGACATCACCATACTGCCTGTTACTCCTCTATGTGTCATTCTCTCTGAGAAAAAAGTGACCCCAAATCTCTGATATTTCCATGCGCTGTCCCCCCCACCCTCCCAATCCTCGAACCCTAATAATCCCACCCACAACATATTCCATACCCTTCATCCTTTACTCCCTCCCCTAATCTCTCACATCGAATAAAAATTAGTTATTCAAATTATCTTCCTAACACTCGCTACAATTCATAACCCGTATACACACAAAGATGAACAACCCCCCCCTAAAAATACCGCTACATTCACCAGAGTTTGATCTACTTTTGATCTCGAGTATTGCATGGTTTAAGTGGGTATGCCACCATCTGTTTGTGGATGAGAAAACGGCGCTACGCAGAGTGTGTGGATCGAGTTGGGGGAATAGAGAATGAGGTATGGAGGGCGGGGGTGTAGAGATCTTAGACGTAGCAATGTAGTTGATAGGGTGGGTCCTCGCTCTGGAAGGGATGGTGATTTGGTGCCAGGTATTGCAAAAGTCTGTATGAAACTGAAGTCCGAAAAAAGAGAAAGGCAGGATCAAAGTCTCTCAAAATCTCGGCATTCTTATTCATTCATCAAACAATAAGCCAGGGGAAAAGGTGAGATCGCTACTTCGCTATCACAACTGTTAGTGTTCTCCAATGTGGTGTAGAAGTGAGAAGTTTCTGAGTGAATATCTACTGAGGTAGTAGGTGATAGGTAAGCAATGATACTATCTGTGTATTCATCGCTACTTCATCAAGTGGTGTCTGTCAGAGCAGAGTCTAGGGACATCATCTCAGATTGATGAAAGATTGATATAGAAGAGTTGGACGAACGCAAATGAACTTGGACTTTGTGTGCGCATGATGGCTGATATTGTATTGAGAAAGCAGGACTGGTAAGAAGACTTTCTATTCAAGAATCACGACCTGCTAAGATAGTATTGACTCAAATCCAAGTGGAAAGCAATCGAATTGCCACAAATGGGGCATTTTAGTAGAGAGTGTAGAGCGCACCAAGAAGTCAACGGACAAGGAAGATAGAAAGCTACATGAAGGATCCGTAATGTTTTGAAGAAATCTCTGTCCTAAGGCATCTGATGGATCTTGATGGCATTGGCAGGGATTGGTATGTACTTGGTTAATGAAGAAGAAAACCTATGCATTGAGGCAGATGCATGTTAGATTTCAATAGTTTTTGCTCTTATGGCCTGTTCTAGCTCAAGCTATCACTTGCAGAACAGAGGGAATATGATAGATTCTATTGTATCTCAATCATGTAGGGGCATAGAAAACACAGAAAACCTCTCAACACTAAGTTACATAAGTTTAGAATGAAAGAAAATAGTGATTGTGCGACAGACTGTATTGTCTCACTTACAACGAGGTAACTCTGCAAGTGGAGTTTTTTTTGATTTATAGGAGAATCAAAAGATGTTTGGCCAGTTCTAAAGTTTAAAAGGGTCACCTTATCATTACTTCCTAATTTGCACCGAAAAACGAACAAACTTCTGCGCTTCCGTATTAGTCGGTAAGTATCGGTTCACCAACTTAACTCGATAATTGCCACAGATAATTCTCTTTGTCGGAATTATTGTAGTATGCTGTCTTAATCGCATAGACTAATATCTTGAGATTTAAGTTTTAACTTTATTCTCGCTAAAGAGTAAAATTCCTTTGCGTATGGGTGTTATCGCCACTAATCTGTCAAGATATATATTCAAAATCCATCTTTGCATCTATAGTTATGTTTGTCCAGACACCATCTTCTATTCCCTCTCATCTAGCCTTTTTTACTTGTATCTCCTTACTTACGGGTTACAACACTCCTGATCATTTGGTGGCTCTAAATTAATGAAATTGGGTTTAAATAAGGTTCTATTAGACTGGTGTTCATATAGAAGTCCTTATATCATTTATTAGTGTAAGTTGTCACAATTCTTACTAACCTAACTATGGTCAAGGCAATTGGACCCTTCTCTTGTATTAGGGTGGTGTTAGCCTCATTCCATTCTTAAAAAAGTCGACGTATATCTGAAGGGTCTCCCTTATTAGGTTATCTTTAGCATTATCATTTTCGCAGTTCGCTTTTAGAGAAGCTCCCCAGACGTAGTGTATTATTTGCGAATCTTCCGTCGAAAAGATCTTAGGACTGTAATTTTTTTGGGGTGGTGTGGGTTGTGACTCCAACTCAAAATGTCTAGGGTTTTGCTTTGGGAGATAAACAAGAGGTTGTGTCCTGCTCCTCAGTTCTTAATTGTGGGAAAGGGGTACTTCGGCGATAATTATGTGGTCCCTTCTGGATCATAATCTCACTTAGACCATGCTATACCAAAAGATGGCGTTTTTGAGTATGTTGGATATTTTACATACGGATTGCTCACTAATTCTCAGTCCACTTTTGAGAATATCAGCAAAAATATCTAATTACATCATTTATAATAATCGGAAAAACAATCAGAATGGAGGTTTTAGCGAGAGCTATCTGGTGTTGGTTCACATTAACCCCTACTCTACTCTGCGGCTTTGTCACCATTGGGGCTCACGAGATTATTGAGTCTAGAGGAAATAACTCTGTTTTGGATTCCTGACTAATCGTATACTATTTAACTTAGAGTAATGTATCAAAGGAATGGGAAAAAGGACTAGGAAAGGAACAGTGGGTGCTCGGCTCTCACCTTTGAGTTCTGAGAAATGTGAACGCTACGTACAAGAGTATATCACCCTGTGTTATAACCCTGTCATCCGCGCACCACCCATCGCAAAATATGATCTTCTATCCTGTGTATCCTGCGCGGTTGTGTTCTGCTGTGCTGCGTTGTGTTTGTATTGTTATCAATCAAAGATAAGGTGTCGGTTTTTAGTAAATGTTTAAAACCTCTTTATTAATTGGTTGTTGTTCGTTTCGACCCATTAGACTCATGGCATTGAATTGTGAACAATTCAAAGATTTGTGGTGGCAAAATTTCAAATCTCCTGAAATCCCATTACTCCAGTTCATTAAACATCTATTTAGAATTCGCCATCTAGATTTGACCACGACTCTTGGGGAAACTCTTCTCATTTGACAACTCCATTATCATTCAATGTCCACTCCTCGCGTAAACTCATCTCGATGTGATTAAAATCTGTTTTTCACTAGCGACAAATTTTAGAGTAATGTATCTTGTTCCCAATTAAAGTGAATCATTACATACATGCGCGAGCTTACTATGGATCGGCTTCCCATCCCGCTCTACACAAACTGATGTCGAGGTCATGCACGACCATTTGATTCACAATTATGAGGCTCCTTCTATGTTTGTGATGGTTATGTAGGTTTTACAAATCAGACTCTTCTTTTGTAGTGACTTTTACGGTTGTACATCACGGCTTAAATGGGAAGTTGATCTCACGCTGGTGGATGGAAGTCGGGCGACTTACCCTAGGTTTTTCAACAATACCTGTTGTCATGGAGGTAAGACTCACGTGGTATATCCTATGACTTGGCAAAGACAGGGTCAGGATGGTGTGATTCAATACAATAAACATACATACATGGCGAGCTACTATGGATCGGCTTCCCACCCGCTACAACCTTGATGCCCGAGGTATCGACCTTGATTCCAATAGATGCCCTATTTGTGATGGTTGCGTTAAAACATCAGAACACCTCTTTATTGACTATACGATTGCTCGCGGCTTATGGAGGATGATCTCAAGCTGGTGGAAGTTGGGCGACTACCCTAAGGTTTTCAACAACCTGTTGTCATGGAGTGACTCAGTGGATATCCATGACTTGGCAAAACAGGGTCTGGATGTTGTGATCCAAACAACAAGTTGGGTCATTTGGCAATATCGTAACCGTGTTTGCTTTGACTCTAAACCACAGCGTAAAGACACCCTTGGAGAAGACGTTATGATCCACTCTCATTCATGGATAAAACTTAGGAATAAGAACATTAATCCTATTTGGTTAGATTAGATTGCCGACCTAATTGCGGCTTGTACTAATTGTTTGTAACTGCCTTGCTTCTTTCTTTTGCCCGCTAGTCGGAGCTTAATAATAATGCCGTTAAAAAAACAGCGACATGCAAATACATCATCTGTTATATATTACTGCTTTTTATATCACAGGTTGTACACAAATCTAATATTTTTATAGATTTTAATGTTGGGTTTTTGGATTGGAATTTTATTCTGTAATTGCAAAATTTTCTATTTTTCAGTACATTATCTATCGTGATCTTGGTGATTAACCAAGATCCTGATATGTTGGAGGCTCAGGATGATTGAGCAAAAAAGGTATCTTTCCCCTCGAAATCATGGGCACGAGAATCATATCTTCTACCATTAGTTAAAATGGTTGTTTAGTCTTATTATAAAAACCAATATGCTGATTCTGAATAATTGTGTTCTGGTTTGATATGCATCAGATGCAACATTTCAAGCATCATGCTTGAGATGAACAGGATATTAAAACCTGGGGGTCGTAATTCAGTTAATAGTTGCTATTGGTGCTAGGAATTGGCTAGGTGAATCGACTGTCAAAGTAGGCGGGGAGTGGAATCCAACGCGTATATGATCTTCTACTCATGGTAAGATTTTTATGGGCGGCCTTTTTTGTCTCTTTTGGGTGGGTGACCATTATAATCTATCTCTTATATAACGTTTATATCTAATATCAAAATCAAGACCTTAAAAATCCTAAACATGTAAAAAGTACTTAAATTCTCTACATATCCTGTGATATGTCTTATAATACAAAAAGTGCGAGGTTTGTTTTTAATGAAAATTGGGTTTCTTTGTTGAGAATTTGCGAAATAAGTGGACAAAGATATACTATATGTTTAAAGCCTAAAATGACAATAATGAAAGACATTTTACGAATATAAATTCATCAAAGGAACGAGAGTGCTGCATTGGGGTGGCATGGATTTTGTTACGTTGGTATATCCCATCATCTAAAATATTTATTTTAGCTTCATGAACCTGAGTTTTCTCTTATTAACTTTCTGTCATATGGCAGATTTTTACGATGTCTGTTGTACCCCTTGATAGGATGTCCACAGCTGTTGCCGAGTGCTTCTCTGTCCTAAAACCTGGTGGGCTGCTTTTCTTCAGGGATTATGGCAATGCTCGATAAACATTAAGTCTCATCAAATATGAGAAATATAGGTGCATTTGTTTATAAGAATTAGTATCTTCTATTTGTGGTGTCAGGTGTTCTCATGTTGTCAACTGATTTCAGGCCTTTACGACATGACCATGCTTCGATTTGAGGCTGATCAAAGAGTGGGATTTAGGGAATATAAGCTTGCTGATGTTACCCGCTCATACTTTTTTTCTTTGGATAGTACTCGAGATCTTTTTCTAGGTGCTGGCTGTTGGAATATGGCAGTCGAAATAACACGAATACATTACGAGTATGTGAGCCTATTGGGGGCACACACGTTAATACACGGAGAATGTATTTATACTTCACAATAAATAAATAAAACCGAAGGACTTAATTTGACAACACACGAACCCAAGGGATGCTTGGTTTGGCCGGCTCTCTATGGCTTCATGAGATGGTGTTTGTGTCGAATTAGGAAGCAAAAGAAGCAAAAGAAGCCGGTTTGGGATTAGTAGAAGATAAAGGGTATTGTGATAAGGAATGACTTGTTTTCCTAAGCTTATCACAACTAGGACTTGAGGGTTATAAATACCCCATATCCTATACCTCATAATACACGCATATAATCTTCAAATCCATCAATTCACATTCGGCTTTTATGTTCTTATTATTCCACCGATTTAACAAAGCTTTTCTCTAAAGGTTTTGGTTTTTTCGGTTATCACTTATCACCCAAACTCGATTAAAACCTCAAGTTTTATTCGTCCTCTCTTGTTTCTTACTGGCTCGAAGTTACAAGGGTTAAACACAAGGTGTTCGTGTTGGTCTTGGTTCGAAGAAGAAAAACCCTAAAGGGTTTCGGGTTGCATAAGTTCGGTCCAAGGGTTTTGGTTATTAGGGTTTCTCATTAATCCTAATTCGGTGCTAGTGGTGTTTCGGTTACAAGTCAAAGGTTGTTTGTTAATCGTTTTATTATACAAGGGTTGTTAGATTGTGAAGTTAAGCCTAGCATAGCTTAATACATTCGGTTGACGTGATTGTGTGAGCAACCGTAGAGGCAATTATTTTAGTTGCTTGTTTCGTTTTCTTGATCATATTAACAAAAGGTACGCGTTTCTATTTACCTTTTATTTGTGTTAACCATATGCTATTACTAGGTCCTATCCGCTGCGTACTCGTGGCTAAACTAGTTACCTAGGTATTTAAATCCCAACAAGTTATGCTGCAAACTCACGCAAGTCCAGAACAACATCTTGAGTGTTTTAAGAGTACTGATGTTAGTACAAGAGCGGAATCGAGAGAAGGTAGCTATTTAAGACGAAGTTACTGATTAGTTACTTATGAGCCGATAATTAGGAGTAGAAACTTCCATTATTTATTTACAAATGAAATTTGTTTGAATTATAACAATTGTTTCTAGTGTATGATCTATATGTGCATTTAATAATAGTAATTTATTTTTTGATGTTCTATGTTTAGCATGCAAAAAAATGTATTATTTCGACCCATTTAGTGAATGTTTCGATTTGGCCCATGTTTTAGGTTAAACGGGTCATATTAGATAGAAAACAGATAAAAAACCAACGGGTCAAATTCGCCCAAAGTCAATAGTAATAATTTTTCTAATTTTTAAAGGAGTCAAAAGATTGCGGGTCCAGCCGACCCAACCTGATACTTTTTATCAGTTTTTATGCATGCCCATCTTGCCGGATCTAGTTATCATGTTTGGTTGCCGTACTTAGATTCTGTTGCACTAATGTTGATGTTAAAGATAAGCATCTACTATTTAAGCAGGCTGATAAGCATCTACTATTTAAGCAGGCTGATAAGCATCTAAATAACATTGTACAAATCGATCACATGGATATGTACTATTTATGTTGCTAGACACTGCTGAATGACCTGAACTCAACTGTATTTTAACCACACAACTTTTATTCAAAATCATAACGATGTTTACTTCCGAGCAAAATGTTCTCAGTAAACTTGCAAAAGATGATCTGTCTTCTGACTTTCAAAAACCATCTAATTTTGGCGAATTAGAAAATGTGTTTTTCGATTTTACCTCTCCACCTTTTCAACATATGTTAAAGGGTGCAGATTTTCATATGGAAAGCATCGATAGACCTTCAAATTTTTCATCATTTGAGATGGTTAAGGACTTAGCAACCAGATCAAGAAAAGTTAGTGGCGAAAAGATTCCTATTCCAAACTGTACTAATCAACCCCGTGTGGAAAAGGACCAAAAGATGTCGACTAATGCAAGAATTCGGATGGCAGGACAACAGTTTATTGATTCTTATTCTTCAGTAGTTAACGGAAATAGTGAGCAGAATCGTGCGTTTCTGGTATCATTCTCGGGATTATCAAATGATGAAGCTAAAGACGTTAAACTACTGCTTACTCTTCTAGTTTCAGCTGAAAAACCGGTCAACGGCAGTTTGACTGTGCGAGCAAACTCATTGACTTGTGTAATAAAATGTCCTCCAGCGAAGGAAATGCTGTGGAAAGGTTAGTTCACTACTTCTCTGAAGCGATTCGAGAGAAAATAAATCGTGAAATTGGAAAAGTGGTGGGTGAAGGACTTGATATTATGAACATGTCTAAGCTTCAAAAAGCGTTGATGAATGTAGACGCTAGTATTTTTGCATTTCACCAGAAAGTCCCATTGTCCCAGATTTGTCAGTTTAGTGCAATGCAAACAATAATTGAAAATGTAAGAGGAGCGAGAAAAGTGCATGTAATCGATCTTGAGATCAGGACTGGTATGCAATATATAGTTTTGATGCAAGCTCTTAAAAGTCAATGTGGATGGGATATCCAGGGCCTGAAGATAACTGCTGTTGGTACAAGATTGGAGTCCAAGATAAAAGAAACTTGTAAGTCCTACTCATAGGCTTAAACAAACATTTAACTTTATATCCAACATAAGTAAATTATGTGCAATCTAATCTCTGCAGGTAATGGTCTTGCTGATTTTGCAAAGTCGATGAATGTTCCATTTAGTTTCAGTATAGTTATGCTAACAGACATACTTGATTTCAAGAAAGATCTCCTCGAACTTGATGACAACGAAAAGGTTGCAATTTACTCACCATACTTCTTATCATCCTTAATAGTTAAACCAAATCGTCTTGAACATCTTATGAGAGAGATTCGAAAGATCAATCCATGCATAACACTTATCTCTGAAGTCGAAGCAAACCACACTTCACCAGTATTCGTTACTCGTTTTCTTGAAGCTCTTTTCTTCTATGGTGCACTTTTTGACAGTGTGTCTGATTGTTTGGCCGACGATGATCTGAACAGAAAGGTTTCAGAGTCTGTGATTTATAGTCGACCTATGCGTAACATTGTAGCGGCTGAATGTGACGAGCGAACAATTCGACACATTACTATTAAAGTTTGGAGGACATTTTTTGAGCGGTTTGGGATGTCGGAAGTTGAATTGAGTGATGCAACTTTGAATGAAGCAAAGTTGATAATAAACAGCTTTGATTGTAGAAATTCTTGCATGCTTCGTGTTGATGGTCGATGTTTTGTTGTTGGATGGAAAGATGTACCTATCTTCTCTGTTTCGGCTTGGAAATTTGTGTAACGTAACATTATATGCAGAATTGAGGCGAGCCCTGAGAGTAGTGCTAGTACGGGTTGGAAGTCCTTTTGTTTGGCCCCTTTGCAAGCTTGTGATGGTCCTAACGCTTGTTGAAAACATTAGCATACAATGATTTTTATTAATAGTTTTTTTATGAAACAAGTGTGATCTTGTTAACAGCCAAATCTTTGTAGTTCTGTCTCCATGTTTGATTATTCCTAAGTTGTAAGAAAATGCTGTCTTCATTTTAACTTTATATGTTTAGATGTTTGTTATTAACAATGTTAATATCTGAAATGTTTGTCCTTTTAAGCTGGCAAATGAGCAACTAAACACACAATTGAACAAATCGACATTCGACAAGAGGGTTAATATCAAAGTTACTGGACATTTTCGAGGGACAAGAATTTTACTATATATCTGTAACAAAATATATAGTTTCATTATATTGTTAATTAGCAGTCAGGCTTAGTGATGTATCCTTCCAAGCAGCAATTTGATCAAGAAATCGTAACCAAAACTGAAGAATTAGATAATCTTTATGTCGATTTTGCCTCTCCCCCTTTTCGACATATGATAAAGGGTACAAAACAATCACAAGTTGCAAGTAGATCAACTGAAATGGATGATGCGAAGATTCAAAATAATGAAGCCAAAGAGGCAAATGACCAAAAGTTATCCACTAATGCAAGAATCCGCCTGGCGGCTCAGTTGTTTATAGAATCTTATTCTTCAAAAACTGATGTTGTCACTGACCTGAACCATCCATTTCCTGTTTCTTTGTCTGGGCTATCTGATGACGAAAGAAAAGACATTGAACTGCTTGTTACTCTTCTAGGTTCAGCTGAGAAAACTGGTCACCGACAGTTTGATTTTGCAAGCAAACTCATTGACTTTTGCAATAATATGTCTTCCGATGAAGGAAATCCTGTTGAAAGATTAGTTTACTATTTTTCTTTAGCTATTCGTCACAAAATAAACCGTGAACTTGGAAAAGTGGCTGACAATGGCCTTGATCAAAAGATGCAGATGTTTGATCTCTATGAAGCGCTGATAAGTATTGACAAGAGCATCTTATCGTTTCATCGGAGGCTTCCATTGTCTCAGATTTACCATCATAGTGCAGTTCATACAATACTTCAACATGTTAAGGAAGATAAGATTCATGTCATTGATTTCGAGATTAGGACTGGAACGAATTATATAGTCATGTTTCAAGATCTCGCGAGTCGAGAACATCTTGAGTGTTTTAAGCTTACTACTGTTAGTACAAGAGCAGAATCAAGGATACAAGATACCGGTATGTCCGATTTTTTGTGCTAATAATTTGTTGTCTCATAAAAACTGTAGAATGTTTTATTATTTGTCAAATGTTTAAAATACCCTTTGAATTAGAATAAGTTTAATGCATTCCATAGCAACATGGTATATGCACTGTGCACATTCCTATCTCTAGTAATTTGGTTGCCAAAAATATGGATGAACTTATAGTAAATACTATATAGTATGTTGTTTTTAAGTTCAATAAGCCCTATAAGGTGATGTATACACTATTTTTTGTGCATATACACCACCAAATGTGCTATGGTGGTGTTGTACAATCTAGTGCATAGCCTTTACAAAGTGGTGTATGCAACCAAAAAATGGTGAGTAAATTGCAGACTATATCTTGACAGTTCTTGCTTTTTGCAGGCGAACGTCTCGCTGAATATGCAAAGTCGATGAACATCCCATTTACTTTCAAGATAGTTATGGTGTCAAACATGCTAGATTTCAACATAGATCTCCTAGAACTAGATGAACACGAAAAGGTTGCCGTTTGTGCACCTTTCTTTCTATCAACCTTAATCTCAAAACCAAACTATCTAGAACATCTTATGCGCGTGATCAGAAAGATTAATCCATGTATAACACTCGTTACTGAAATAGAGGCAAACCATACGACACCAGCTTTTGCAAATCGTTTCACTGAAGCCCTTTTCTTCTATGGTGCACTTTTTGACAGTATGTCCTATTGTTTGGCTAATGATGATCAGCATAGAAAGGTTTCAGAGTCGGTCATTTATGGTCAGAGTATACGTAACATTGTGGCAGCTGATGGAGATGAGAGAACTATTAGACATATTGGTTTTGATGTTTGGAGGTCGTTTTTTGTACGATTTGGGATGGTGGAGATTGAACTAAGTAGTGATACGCTTTTTGAAGCAAAGTTATTCGATAGTAACTTTGATTGTGGCAATTCTTGTACTGTTCGTGCCGATGGTGGATCTTTGTTGATTGAATGGAAAGACGTCCCCGTTTTTTCTGTTTCTGCTTGGAAATTTGTATGATGTAATGTCGCATAGAATATACATCGGTCTCACAAAATAAAGAGCCAAGTGTTTATCTATTAGTTGTATTACAAGTTGTCTTGATTGAAATAAATGTGTTGTGGTCTCGCTTGGAACAAGGTATTTGAAATGTTGATATAGTTCGATTACTTGAACCATAACAGTTTTTTTTTTTTTTACGAAAAGTGGTGGTTAAAAATTTCAAAATCCAAAGACACAACTCAAAGACAAGTTATCTTGCTCATTTTGATAACCAGCAACCCCGTCAAAGACAATATGATCAAGACACCGTTGAAAGACACCACCTCGCTGCAGAAAACTCCAACCATAGCAGGAAAGTGACCATATTTACAAAGTTCTCTTAAGACTCTACCCCTTGGAACCAAGTGAGTTACAAGGCTACCTCAGAAGTTGCAGCTTGCGGGAACTGAACTTGGGCTTCTACTGCAAAATCCGAAGTCCCTAGCCACTATGCTACCCCTTTTGTAAAACCAGATAGAGAGGGACGAGAGGGAGACGAGGACCCCATTATGCTCCTTATTTGGTCCTCAATCCGTGCCACGATTCCCAATCCACAGGGAAAAATCTTTCATTCTTACCCTCGTCTCTGGCTGGTTTATGGTGTTAGCTTATACGGAGTATTCATATTTGATGTTGTATCTGTTTTCACTAGTCATTATAAACCTTATGATACGATTAAACATTAAGAAACTTTACCATTCATATAGATAATACTCCCTCTGTCCCAAAATTATTGTCCCCCGACAAAAAACACACAGTTTAAGAAAAGTACATTTATTACTTTCTTACTTTTTGACAGAATAACAGTTTTACCCTTAACTATTAATTAAAGTATTCTTTAAAGTTTGTAATAATAATTTCAAACAAGGGTAATACACCACACACATTTCAACTAACTAACCTATCGTCTAAACAATGCAATATAAGTACAAACCGCAAGTGTATGCATATTAACTTATCAAGCTAACCGATCAGCTAAATATGCTAACTAACAAAAGCTAAATACACAACAATTAACCGCATGGATTTCGGCTAATCGATCAGCTAAATACGCTAACAGAAGCTAAATACACCGAACACATTTGAGCGATTAACCTATCGTCTAAACAGTGCAACATAAATACAAACCACAAGTCCATGCATATTAAGCTAACTGATTAGTTAGATACACTAACTAACAAAATTTAAATACACAACTAACAACCGCAAGCATTTTGGCTAATCGATCAGCTAGATACGCTAACTAATAGAAAACTAAATACAACGGACACATTTCAGCTTATTAACCTATCGTCTAAACAATGCAACATAAATACAAACAGCAAGTCTATGCATATTTGTTAGTATTAGTGTCGAGTCTAGTTAATATATACGATAAGTAGAAGGTAGCTAAGTGTCTTTTTCTTTATATGTTTGTTTGAGTGGGCCGGAACCAAAGCCCATTCCTAGTCGGTGTAGACTAAGGCATCCACCCCCTCACCCTATAAAAGGAGGTGAGGGGGTGATGCTCAATACATACGCATCTTCTATTCTTTCCTGTAACCGATCGAGGTTTTGTGGTAATACAATATAATCGTTCGGTTATACTTTGTGGTGTTTCGTTCTTCTTGTTTCTTCGTTCTTCAACGGGTACGTTGAAAGTAGCAACTTATGCTTGATTTATTCTGTGATCTAGCGTTCCGCGATCGAGCTTCGTTAGTTGTCGTAATCGTACAACAAGTGGTATCAAGAGTCGCGGTTATTGTGGTCTTGAAGTTCGAGGGCTGGTTCAGAGGTTCGAGCAAAGAAACGGTTTTCGGGTTTTTCGAAATCGTTATCGGAAGTTGCAGTTTTTTCACACGAAGAAGACGAAGGTTTATATTATTTATAGTTCACGTGAAAGAAAAGAAAAGTGACCTTCTGTGATTGGTTTATTATTTCTCATCACGTGACTATACTACAAAGGTTTTTTTTTCTTTGTCAGAAGGGTTTCAAGTTTTATAATTAAAACTCGACTTCGTGCGAAGGTTTTTGTTGTGGGTTTTTCTTGTGGATCAAGTTTTAAAGTCGAGGTACTTGGGGTTCAAGTTTATCGACTTGGTTGCTTGTTCGTGATCGAGGTTTAGGGTTTCTAATTAAATCGATTTGCAAGAAGGTCTTTTTAGCAACAAGGGTTAAAGAATATGTCGTCGATAGCGAAGTTTGACGTCGAAAAATTCGACGGGTCTAATGACTTCGGGTTATGGCGTGTGAAGATGCGGCGTCTATTAATTCAACATGGTTGAGAGGCTGCGTTAGATCCATTCTCGGAAACCATGATGGACGCTGATAAAACTGCGGCGTTGAAGACGGATGTCTACAAGAAAGCACACAGTGCCTTACTCTTATGCTTGGATAACAAGGTGTTGAGGGAAGTCAACAAAGAAAGTTCTGCTGCGGGTGTTTGGTTAAAGTTGGAAACTTTGTATATGACAAAGTCTTTAGCCAATAAATTGTACTTGAAGAAGAAGTTGTTCACTTTCTATATGCATTTAGGTAAGAAATTATCTGAGCATATAGATGAGTTTAATAAGTTGATCGGTGACTTGGCGAACATAGACGTTGATATTGATGACGAAGATCAGACACTCATGTTACTTACGTCATTACCACATTTCATATGATAATCTTTGTGAGAACATTGCCTTTTATGGAAAGGAGTCGTCATTTGGAAGATGTTTGTCTAGGCCTCATTCACGGGAGTTAAAAAGAGGACAGATGCTCCAAGGATGTGGTGGGCTTATTGTAAGGGGAAGGTCGGATCATCAGGGTAACAAGGACGTGTATTTAATTTGTTGCGATCGAAGTTAAATGGTATAAGAAACTTATAAACGAAATGATACATATGCTATTCTGAGGCTTCACCTGTATGAAAGAATCCTAAAAATGGTACAAGAAGGAAATCAACTGGCTTTGGCAAGAAGAATGTTGGGACTAAGGTTCTGGTTCTAGGGTTATGACAATGGTGATCTTGTTGATGAGATGAGTGAGGAGAGGTTCTTAGAGTGGATCTGGGACTTCTGGTGGCTCTGTTCATATGACGCTAGGAGGTACTTCTTTGTTACCTTTAGGAGTTCATGGTGGTCCGGTTTAGCTCGGTGATAAATATGCGCTGTGTCATCTGGGGAGATATGGGAATGTGATTGTAAAATGAAAGATGGTTCAAGTCATTGTGTTGAGAATGTGGGTTCATTTCCCGAGTTGAAGATGTGTGAATTTAATATCTTTGGGCACTCTGGACCGAGAGGGCTATACCGTGAAGTTGCAAAATAGAAGAGTAAAGGTGATCAAGGGTTCTTTGATGGTTTTGTCAGGAACTATGAAGGGAAATTATGTGTACTCCTTGGATGGTTGGGCTGAATCGGGTGAAGCTAGTGTTGGTATACAAGAAAAGGAAAGTCTTGCGCAGGTATGGCATAAACGCCTGGGTCACATTAGTGAAGCAGGCTTGCATGAACTGGAAAAAAGTGAGGTGCTTGGGAATAAAGGTCTAGGTAAGCTCGAATTCTGTGAAAATTGTGTTCTTGGAAAATAGACTAGGGTGAGTTTTGGTCGAGGTCAGCACACAACAGAGGGAGTTATAGACTATGTCCATGCGGATCTCTAGGGTTATTGTTGATCGAGGGAGACTATCCGCGTTGTAGTGGATATGCCGGTACCTTCTTTATCGATTGTTGATGATTATTCGAGGAGGGTTTGGGTTCATTTTCTTAAACACAAGAATGAGGCGTTTAGCAAATTCAAAGAGTGGAAGCAGTTGGTAGAAAACCAGACAGGTAGAAAACTGAAGAAACTAAGAACGGATAACGGTTTGGAGTTTTGTAATCAAGAATTTAATAACTTGTGCAAGGAGAGCGGGATAGCAAGACATTTGACAGTTGCAGGAACTCCTCAACAGAATGGTCTAGCTGAACGAATGAATAGGACGCTCTTAAACAAGGTTAGGTGTTTACTGATTCAGTCTGGTTTGTTAGCCAGATTCGTTTCTGGGCTGAAGCCAGAAACACAACACCCACACAAAAACAACAACACACACACACACAACACAAACACACAACACCTCAACAAAACACAAACACAAAAAAAAACAAACAAATACACACAAACACACGAACACACACACAATAAACAAAAAAAAAAACACCCCCCCCCCACCCCCCCCCCCATCAAACACACAAACAAAACAAAAAATAACAAAAAACACAACACACACACAACACACAAACACAAAAAAAAAAAAAAAAAAAAAAAAACAAGAAAAAAAAAAAAAAAAGGACATGTGAGAAAAAAGAAAAACAAAAAAAAACAACCACCCACACACACACACAAACACACACAAAAAAAAACCCCCCCCCCACCCCCCACCCCCCCCCCCCCCCCCCCAACAAACAAAAAAAAAAAAACAAAGAAAACTGGTAACCAGGCAGCATATCTGATCAAGTGGTCTTCCATCTTACAAATTGAAGCAAGAAGACACCTATGGATTTATGTTAGGACCATCGGCGAATTACGACGATGTTGAGGATATTTTTGGTTGCCGATTGCTTATTCAACGTGAATCAAGGGAAGCTCAAGCCTAGAAGCTAAAAATGCTTATTCCCTAGGGTATCTCTGAGGGTGTGAAGGGATATAGATTATGGAGGTTAGAATGATGTCTAAACAAAGATAATCATAAACAGGGATAGTGGTATTTAATGAGAGCCTTATGTTTGAAGATATCATTCAGCGGGTGTTGGTGTGCAGATTTTGGGCAGGAAGTTAAGTTTGAGGTGCGAACTTCAAGGCAGTAAGGTCAACCAACTGTGGATCCTCTACTGGTAGAAAATCCAGGGAATGAAGATGAGGGAGCACCGATGAAGGGCTCAAACAACAAGAAATATTTGTGGGACAACTATGTTTTGGTGTGTGATAGAGCAAAAAGAACAACTACTATTCCATGAAGGTATAGGGATGAGGTAATTATATCATTGTTAGACCTCAGGGGTCTAAGGTAGATGATATGGGGCTTATGCATTGCTAATGCTGAGGAAGAAGATACACATAAAACCAATAACATTCGAGGCGGCGATTAATTCTTCTGAACAGGATGAGTGGGTTTCGTGCTATAAAGGAGGGATGAGTTCTTTAAAAAGACATATATTGGGAGCTGGTCGTCAACCACCTGGTCAGAAGCTAAAAAGTGCAAGTGGTTGTATAGATTAACGAACGGAGATTGAGAATTGTGTATTCAAGAAACCATAAGATACAAAGCAAGGGTGGTAGCTCAGGGGTTTACACAACGAGCAAGGATTGACTATAATAAGGTATTTTCACCTGTGGTTCGACATACATCTATTAGGGTGATTCTCTCATTGAATGCTTATGAAGATTGGCGTTTTTGCATGGTAATCTTGAAGAAGCCTTTTATATGAGGCAGCCACCTGGTTTTGAAGAAGGAACAGGAAACAAGGTATGTTTGTTGAAGAAATCTCTTTATGGTCTTAAGCAGTCCCCAATGCAGCGGTACAAACGGTTTGATATGTATATGATCAGCAATGGGTTTAGCCGCAACAGCTATGATAGCTATGTTTACTCCAAGGAGTTTGCACCAGGTATGTACATATATCTATTGTTGTATGTAGATGATATGTTGATTGCTTGTAAAAGCAAGTCTGAGATCGAATATACCAAGGGACTACTGCGTAAAGAGTTTGATATGAAGGAACTGGGTCCAGCTAGGAAGATACTTGGTATGGAGATGTAGGGTTAAGGGGTGCCGAACTGAAAGGTGTCTTAGTCGGGATACGTATAGAAAATTCTGAATAACTACAGAATGGATAATGTCAAGTCGGTCTCTATGCCATTGGAAGCACACTTCAAGGTATCTTTGAAGGATTGTCCGTCGAATGACTGGGATGTGGAAAGAATAAGTGAGGTCCCATATGCGAATGCTGTAGGTAGTTTTAATGTACTTGTGGTGTGCACTAGACGGATAATTGCGTATGTTGTTAGTCATTGTGCGCATGTTATTTGGCGAATCAACCCCCCCCGGTAAAAATCCACTGGGAGGCAGTGAAGTGGAATTTTGAAGTACTGGCAGGGCAATGCTAATGTAGGTTAGTTTGGTAGTGATCAAGGGATGCACATGGATGTTGACGGTTTTGTAGATGCATATTATGCAATGACACTAACAAGGGATAGGTCGTAAATTCGGGTATGTGTGTTGGTACGGGCTGTGTTGTGAGTTGGAAAGCAACTCTGTAGCAGTTGTTTGCATTATCTACTACAGGGGCGACGTATATGGCGCTCTACAAACAGTGTTAAAGAAAGCATTTGCTAAAAGGACTACTATGAGCTGGGATGTAAATCCTAAGGTCAGTTATTGTAAATTGTGATATCAAAGTGCAATTCATTCTCTTAAGAAATGCAATTTTCATGAGAGGACGAAGCATATCAACGTGAGGTATCACTTCATCAGGGAGATCGTGGAATCTAAAGAGATTGAAGTGGCGAAGATAGGAACGAAGGATAATGCAGCTGACTCGTTTACAAAGGTGGTTACAGGTCCGAAGTTCAAGTATTGCATGAAGATACTTGGTGTCGGGATTAACTAGTCTAGTACTATGGTGGGCATTGTTAGTTTAGGTGTCGAGTTCTAGTTAATATATATGATAACTAGAAGGTAGCTAAGTATCTTTTCTTTATATGTTTGTTTGAGTGGGCTGGAACCAAAGCCCATTCCTAGTCGGTCTAGTTTAGGGCAATCCAATTCCTCAGTTCTCTACTATAAAAAGGGGGGAGAGAGAACGGGGTGAATGCTTAATATATTAGAGAAGCATCTATATTGCGTGTATTATTCTTTCTTGTAACCGATCGAGGTTTTGTGGTAATACAATATAATCGTTCGGTTATACTTTATGGTGTTTCGTTCTTCTTGTTTCTTCGTTCTTCAGCGAGTACATTGAAGGTAGCAACTTGTGCTTGATTTATTCTGTGATCTAGCGTTCCGCGATCGAGCTTCAGTTTGTTGTCGTAATCGTACAACAATATTAATACGTTTTGCCTACTTTCTCTCTCCTCTAACAAACTTTCTACTTTTTTTTCCACCATTAAAATTCATCTAAAAGCTTCAATTCTCTTCCAAATTCAAAGGGGTTTTTAATTCTGATCACGGATTTGGAATCAGCTTGTTATTCTGCATGTTACGATACAAGTTTTATCGAATTTGGTTGTTAAATTTTTTTAAATAAAGTTTTGGTGCCAAATTCCAATTGTGTGAATTCAAGTTGCTGGTTGTATATTGTGTTGCGTTTTCATATAATTGTTGAGTTTTTACATAATGAAGCAAATGAATAGATTGTCTAAGCGTAATTTGAAAATTCCTAGCCGATTTGAGGATACTATTCATGAATTGAATGGAAAACTAAAAAATAATAAGAATAAGAATAAGGAAGTTAATGATGTGGAAGGGTGTTTGGATGGTGCAAATGAGACTGGTAATCCTGAGGAATTTAAGGCTTTTAATGAACCTAAAGTAGATAGTTCTAATGAAGAGATGTTTAGTATGAATTCAGGGGAGATGCAGGGGGAAGAAGGTGATGGTAATGGTGTTGAGAATAAGGTATTGGATGCTAATAAGAGTATGGATTCGAATGTGGTTAATGGAGATGGGATTGAGGTGGATATCCGGAATGGGGATGATGGATGTATCCTAGAAGATGTCACTCCTATGATGTCTAAGGTCCATACTACTAATGTGAGTTCTAATACTAAAAATGTTCATGTTACTACACCTACTCCAGTTAATCCATTAAAACAGTCATATGCTAAGGCTACTACTAATTTTGAAGTGTTGATTGAAAATAAGCCTAAAATTATACCTACTGGAATGGATGAGAATGGTGATGAATATGTGATTTTTGATGACGAGTTTGTAAGTGAGGGAAGTAGCAAGTGAGATCTTACACTGTGTGGCTACTTTGTTGATCATATAATGCATATTAATGTTTTGAGGTATAACATTAGAAGGATGTGGAGTAGGTATGGATTTAAAGAGGTTATTGAAAATGATTGTGGAATGTTTTTCTTCAAATTTCATCATGAAAAAGGTATGAATGAGGTGGTGGAAAAGGGCCCTTAGATGGTTATTAACAAACCTCTTGTGGTGCAAAAGTAGGACATCAACATGAGCATTGATAAGACTGAGCCTGACAAGCTGCCATTATGGGTTAGACTGTGCAACTTACCTCTGGAAGCATGGACTATTAATGATATTAGTGAATTAGCTAGTAGGATTGGAAATCCTTTGATTATGGATGCCATGACTACTAGTATGAGTAAACATGGGTCTGGAAGAATTGGATATGCCAGAGTGTTAGTTGAGGTACATGCTAAGAAAGGCTTACCTGAGAATATTGAGGTTGTTTATCAGAATGCTTTGAAAGAGAAAATTAGGCATAAGACTATACAAGTGAAATATGATTGGACCCCCCCCCCCCTTTATGTAATGAATGTAAGGTGTTTAGCCATAGTCATGATAAGTGCAAGATAGCTGCTAAAGAACAAAATGTCAATAATACTGGTAATAAAGGAAGTAGTTACGAGCAAGATAACAATGATGATGGGTTTGTTAATGTGCAAAGAAAGAAGGTTATGAAACAGAATGAGGTGAATCAGACAAAGGTTACTAATCAAGTCAAGAGTAATGTTTGGAATGGTGGTTAGGGAAAAGACAAGAATTCAAGCCAAAAGCGCCTTTTGTTGATAATAATGTAATAAGGAATGGTCAAGAGGAACTAAAGCAATATAACCAGTTTGATGTTCTTAATGAATTAGAGGAAGGTAAATTAAATGAATTAATGAAATGGAAGGAATGGTGTATAGAGATCAAGTTGATGTGTTTATAAGGTTGAAAAAACATCCCTCTTTAGAAGAAATGAAAGAATGGAATCATGACATGCTTTGTTAATTCAAGAAGAGGTGGGAGCTATTAATTGATAAACATCCACAAAGTGAGGAAAAAGGAGATTTACAGAATAAGAAATGTATGGAGGAAGTAGAAGATGTATGTGATATGGATGGTGGGATAGCAAAGGATATGAATGTAGAAGACATAAGGGGAAGGGATAGCAATGTCCTTCAACACTGCTAAATATTTCTTTTATCCTTAAGTATGGAGTTAAAGATTGGTATTTGGAACATAAGAGGTATGGGGTTATCTTCTAAGCAAGATGAAATTGTTAAATTTATTAGAGATGAAAAATTAACTGTTTGTGTCAATCTGGAATCTCATTTGAAAAGCAAAAAACTTGATAAGGTGTGTGGTAAAATCTATGGTTCATGGAAGTGGTTCTCTAATATGAGAGTCAGTGATAAGGGTTGCAGAATTATTGTTGGATGGGATAGGAAATGTGTGAATGTGATTAGTGTTAACATATCCAAGCAAGTTATTCTTTGTATGTTGGAAAGTACTGATAATCATATGATCGGCTTTATGTCATTTGTTTATGCTGCTAATAGTGGAGTTGACAAAAGAGATCTTTATAGAGAACTAAATAGGCACTAAGTAATCACTATTTGTGGGGATTTTAATGTTACTCTTAATGCTAATGAGCATTCAGCTGGTAGTGTTCATATGTCTAATGATATGGTGGATTTTAATGATTGTGTGAATCAAATTGAAGTTGATGATCTTTGTTGCTTTGGTCTTCATTTTACATGGACTAAGAATCTTCACAAGATGAGGGAAGATGATATCTTTGGTATTCTTAAGAAGCTTGATAAGGTTATGGTAAATGAATACTTCATAAACAAGTACTCTCTTGCTCATGCTATCTTTATGCCTTATCTTATATCTTATCATTCTCTTGTGGTGTTAATCATGTCTAATTGCCTTAAAAGGAAGAAGCCCTTTAAATTTGCTAACTATCTTACTGATAAAGTTGATTTTCAGAAAATTGTGGAAGAAAATTAGAATGTGGATATAGATGATTTTAGCATGTATGCCCTTGTCAATAAAATGAAAGGGTTAAAGGCTCCTCTTAAAAACCTAAATTGGAGAAATAGAAATTTAGTTGAGAATGTTAAAATGTAAAAAAAAGATTTGAAAGAGGTTTAAACTGCCGTTGATGCTGCTCCCTTCAATAAAAGCCTTAGAGAAAGAGAATGTGCTCTTCTTAAAAACTATTTGGATGCTGTTTCTGATGAGGAAAAATTGTTATATCAAAAGAGTAAGATTAAATGGCTAATTTATAGGGATAAAAACAATGCTTTCTTTCATAAAGTCCTTAAAGGCAACTACCAAAGGAACATAATTCACTCTGTATATGATGAAGGTGGCCAAAGGTTTGAGGGACGATGTTGCTACTTAATTTGTAAATCATTTCAATCAATTCCTTGGTAATAGTCCTACTGTTCTTCCTATAAGTGATAGTGTTGCTGTTTTTTCTAAAAAATTGTCTGAAAGGGATGAAAATTTCATGGTGAGGGATGTTAAGGATAAGGAAATGAAACATGCTATGTTTTGTATTGGGTATAATAAGGCTCTTGGGCCTGATGGCTTTTCTGCTAAATTTTTCAAAAAGGCTTGGCACATTGTGGGGGAGGATGTTTGTAAAGTTGTTAAAGAATTTTTTGCTAAAGGACAGTTATTGGGTGAGCTTAATGCTACTATCATTTCTCTTGTTCCTAAAATGGCCTCTCCTTTAAAGGTATCTGACTTTAGACTTATTGCTTGTTGTAATGTGGTTTATAAATGCATTAGTAAAATAATTATTGGAAGGAATAAAGGGTGTTTGGACAAGTTGATTAACTTGAATCAGAGTGCTTTTATCCTTGGAAGACAAATTCAAGATAACATTCTTTTAGCCCAGGAGTTGATTAAAGGGTATAATAGAAAGGGAGGTCCTAAAAGAATCACTTGCAAGATTGATATACAGAAGGCTTATGATACTGTAAATTGGCATTTTCTAAATGACTTGTTGAAGAACTTTAGGTTTCATGAGAAGATGATTAAATGGATAATGCAGTGTGTTAGCTCAACTAAATTTTCTATTAACATCAATGGGAGAGTTGTATTACTTTAAAGGAGGAAGCGGGTTGAGACAAGGTGATCCTATGTCCCCTTATCTATTCACCCTTGTCATGGAGTATTTCACTCTTATTATGGAAAAAAATGTGGATGCATCTCCTAATTTCAACTATCATTTTGGGTGTAGAAAATTGAAAATCACTCACATTTGTTTTCCTGATGACCTGTTAGTGTTTTGTCATGGTGATACTGATTCTGCAAAAGTTATTAAGGATTCCATTGAAGAATTTGGCAACTGCTTTGGTCTTCTTCCTAATTTTCATAAAAGTATTATATTTTTTGGAAGCATGAACTAGCATCCTCATTAATCTGTTTTGGATATTCTCCCTTTTGCTATTGATATGTTTCCTATGAAATATCTGGGTGTTCTTTTAATATCCAAGAGGTTGGGGACTTCTGATTGCAAAGCATTACTGGATAAAATAAAAAAGAAAGTTAATCACTGGAGGAATAAATATCTATCTTATGCTGGTAAACTTCTTATTGCATCTGTTTTGGAAGCCATTCAAATGTATTGGTGTAATATGTTTCTACTTCCCAAAACTATGGTCAAAGAAATTAATATTGTCCTAAAAAATTTCTTATGGAATCATGATGACATTTCTAAAGGGAGTGCTAAAGTGACTTGGAAGAATATTTGTAAGCCTAAGCAGTATGGTGGTCTTGGACTAAAGGATATTAGTGTTTGGAATAAAGCCCTTCTGATTAAACATCTTTGGAATATTGCAAACAAAAAGGATACCTTATGGATTAAATGGATTTGTACTGTGAAATTGAAGGAAGCTAGTGTTTGGTTAGTTCAGAAAGAAGTGTCTGATAGCTGGGGATGGAAGAATTTTATGGATATAAGGGATCTTGTTCTCCAACATGTTAAATATGAGATTGGTGATGGAAAGTAGACTTTTATGTGGTATGACAATTGGAGTGGTCTTGGACCTTTAATCAATTGCATTACTCACAGAAGTTTGTATGATGCTAGGCTTGGAAAGGCTTGTGTTAGAAATATGAAAAATTGTCAGTCATTACCAATATAGTTAGTCATAGCTCGTAGTAAGTTGTTAAGTTAAGTTAGAAAGCTAACCGGGCCAAAGGCCCATGGACAAGCCCACTTAGGGTCCATGGCCGACCAAGTAAAGTATATATAAACCCTCTCCACACATGGAGAGGGTGTTGGTTGTTCATTTGTTACATTTTCACTAAGCTAATATTATCATTTTACTTTCTCTCTCTAAGTGTTCATCCAACCATCTCTTTCTCTCTCTAAAACTTTAAGTGAATCAATCCATACTTGTGTTAAGATATTCTACAATTGGTATCAAGAGCCATGGGGTGTTTGTGTAGGTTTTGTGTGCGTTTTATCTACTCGTTTTACTAGTGTTTTTGGTTTGAATCCATTCAAAAAGTTTTAACTTTTTGAGGGTTTAAAAACCATAAAGATCATAACTTTCTTGCTTGGTTATCTTAGTATAGACTAGAAGTACAAAAAAATCTTTCAAAACCCATAAAAAATATCATCTTTTTGAGGCTTTTTGGTTAAAAAGAGGGTTTTGTACCAAGAATCTTGATTTCAAATTTTTCGTGTCAAAAACGTTAAAGTTTGTGTTTTTAAGGTTCTAATAGTCTTAGATAGTTAAGTTGTACAAGAAAAATCAGGTAAAAACGTCAAAAAGTGTGTCTTTTTAAGATTTTTGATTTTTGAGTTTTGAAGTCCTTCAGGCGATTTATACATTCATTCAAGCGATTTATACGTTTGTTTAGTCAGGCGATCTATACGTATAACCCTTCAGGCGATTTATACCATTGATTTGCAAAGGTGATTTATACCTGTGATTTGAAAAGGTGATTTATACCTTTGGGTTTTAACAGGCGATTTATACCTTTGACTTTCAACAAGCGATTTATACCATCATTTTACAACACGCGATTTATACATTCGTGTTTGTTAAGGCGATCTATACACTCACTTATCAAAGGCAATTTATACAATCCATTTTGCAAAGGCGATTTATACAATTAACTTTGTACAGGCGATTTATACATACCTGTTTGTGAAGGCGATTTATACGTAGTGACCGAAGGTGAATTATATGGTTTTTCTTTGATTTGTTAAATCACGTAAATATTCGATTTTTTGGTTTTATCAAGAATTGTAAAATCCCGTGTATTCCAAAAGACTCAAACCTCATTAATCAAAACTCACTTTAACACAACAACCTCTAATCACTGTCCAATCATTTTAATTTTATCACATTGAAATGGATTCAATGATTTCACTTGGACAAAAGAATATTCTTGCTGAGTACATGATACTCTCCGGTGCTGACAATCGTCCACCTATGTTGGACAAGGACCTGTATGATTCTTGGAAAAGTCGAATGTAATTATACATGCAAAATAGAGAGCACGGAAGAATGATACTTGAATCAGCTGAACATAGTCCTCTCATTTGGCTTATAGTTGACGAGAACGGTGTGATCAGAACAAAGAAATATGTTGAATTATCTGCTATTGAGAAAATTCAAGCTGATTGTGATATGAAAGCTACCAATATCATTCTTCAAGGTCTTCCAGCTGATATCTATTTGTTAGCCTTAATTTTATATAAGTCGAACAAGAATGTTATCGGTCTTATTAGTCGTAATTAGTCTTGTTAAGTAATAGGGCAGGAAAGAGAATGTAAGTTATATGATGCATTTGATAAGTTTACTCACATCAAAGGGGAATCACTTTAATACAATTACTTCGATTTACTTAGATTGATGAATGACAGAACACTACAAGATGAAAATGGATCAATTTCAAGTTAATACCAAGTTCTTAAACAGTCTTCCACCTGAATGGAGTAAGTTTGTGACTGATGTCAAGCTAGTTAAAGATTTGCATACCTCCAACTTTGATCAACTTCATGCATATCTTGAACAACACGAACTCCATGCAAATGAAGTCCGTATTATGCGTGAACGCAATCAAGATCCACTTGCATTCATTGCAAATCAGCAGATGACACCACCTCACTTCAACACTTATCAGTCTTATTACAACAATCCTCAACTTCAACAACAATTTTCACCATCACAACATGGAACAATTTAACCCAATCAACAATACTATTCTCATTATCCATCACAAACTCAATTTAATCAGTCATCCATTCCACCATCACATACATTTCAGTCTCAAATGAATCATCAAACCTCAACTGTTCCATAAGTAATTCCACAAGTTTCTTATCAATTTCACCTCCAACTCAAACAATAACCTATGATTGAAACACCTTTGGAAGACTCAGGTTTTGCTTGTTCTTAATAAAGCAATGGATTTTCTAACGGCTGTAGCTTCTTCAAGGTTCCCTACTAACAATAATCAGCTTCTAAACTTCCTCTCTTCTAAGAAACAATCCACTATTCAAGATGCAGGGATACCGTGCAACAAGGTTCAGGGGAACCAATGCAAAATTATTCCTTTCCATAGCTTGCTTTCATCTTCAAGGTTGGTAACGTCTAAATTAAAACTTTGGCTTAAACTTCTCCAGTGATTATCTCCAATTTATCATGTAACCGACTCAAAACCAAGTGTACCGGCAAAGAATCTGTTGATTTGTTTGAGAGACATTAACCTTTTCTCCAGCTTGTTGTTCAAGTAAATAACACCACAAACTGGTTCTTCAACACACGTGTAAAGGCTTATGTCTTAAATACCTGATATTGTAAATCTTTGTTTCTTGAGGTTAATTTTGTATCAATAGCATTCGATATCAAGTTGAAAGTCTTCAAGTATAATTTCAGCACCTTTTTAGCTCATTTTAGTTTTGAGCTTATTAAGTTTGAAAAATACCAAAAATATAGTTAAGTGTACTCTGTTAAGTTTTAAGCTGTTTTACAGCTTATTTAGTGCTTTTAAAAAATAGTTGCTTTTATTAAAAGTGTCTATTATCAGCTTATCTTCAACTTTGCTTTTATAAGTTTTCAAAAAAAAGGGAAGATGGAAATCGGGGGTGAGCAAGGCTCGAACCCCCGACCTCAACATCCTCAACCTTTATAAACGCCTCACACCACACACCTCTAACCAACGTGCCCTGGGGTTTTTTTGTTATAGCTTTACAACATTTATTATTTGTATACGTTTTCCCATTTTAGCTTTATAAGCTGTTTAAGCTTATTTCGTATCTTATTCGTTAAGCTGTGACCACAAGCTTATTTTTCCTAGGTCCCTTTTAGTTCAAGCTATTTTCTATAATTTTTTCAGAATTTTTATAATTAGTTTAGTATTTTTAAACATTTATTTTTATTAAATTTTTTTTATTAAAAACTTTAAAAAAATCATAAAAAATAGAAAAGTAGTCAAAAATTTTTTTTAGTAAATTTTCTTTTATCATATAGCTCCTAGGAAAATTAGTTTTACTTCTGTAGGGTTAAAATTGCAAAATTTCATTCTTTAAAGTACGGGATTCGTTCCCGTTCAAGTTTTTCGTGTTTTAAAGCTCATTTCAATTCCGTTTTTGTTCTAATTTTCTTTAAAATTACTTTTTAGTCAATTAGAGTCTATTTAAAAATAAAAATTCATTTTAGGTTTAAATTTGGAAATTTAGGATTTTTAATCTCCATTTAGGGTTCCCGTTTTGCGTTTTTTGTTAGAGTTTAATTTCCCGTTTTTAAAGTTAAGTTTAATTGTCCTTTAATTTGCTCACTTTTAGGATTTTAGAAAACAAACCATCTTTGAACCAATTCAAATTATTTTCCAAACAACAAACGTGGTCTCGATTTCATAAATCGTTGGGGAAATAACGACCCTGGAATCATACTTTCCGGTTAATATACGTAGTATTATATATTATCGTGTGATTTTTCTAACTACCTTTGTCCTCAAGGGTAGTTTGGGAATTTCATATTATTTTATATTTTATTTATACGTGTATAAGGTTTATAACAATCAATGTTTCCCCTATCCTTTACTGGGGAAGCAAAAACATGCTTGGACGAACTCAACGAAGGAACTATCAAAACTTGGGATGAACTCCGAACCACTTTCATTAGCCGATTCTTTCCCCTAGCTCTTTTCGACCGACTCCTCGGAGAAATTCGGGCTTTCTCTCAACACGAGAACGAATCTCTAACTGACGCTTGGCTTCGTATGAAGGAAATGCTCCGAAACTGTCATGGTCACAATCTGTCCAAAGGCAACATTATCAAAATCTTCTGTCATGTTCTAAGCAAAATAACTCACGAAGTTTTGAATGCCGCAGCTGGAGGTATTTTCCTCTATAAAACACCAAATCAAGCTTATCAGCTTTTAGAAGACAAGGTCTTACTAAAGCTCGACTGGGCTAAAAATCAAAAAATCAAATCATCTCTTAAGAAAAGCGTTGCTTTCGTCGATAAAGGCAGCAGTAATTCCAATACTGACAGAATTATGGCTTGAATGGATGCCATGACCCTGAAAATAGATGCTCAGTATAAAGAACTCCAAACCCATGCTAAAAAAACAAAACCCGATCTTGATGAAGATGATATACCTATGTCTCGTGAGAAGGAAGCTAAATTCATGCAAACTTTTTGTAAGACTCGTTTTTACAATGATTACCGCGACCGAGACTCGAATCATGATAATTGGCGTTCAAACGAACGAAGTAGTTACAATCGAGACAACTACCGATCCAATACTGATGATAAACCATACGATCTTGAAAAACAATTCAACGAATTCATGAAATCTTAGCAATCGACCAACACTTTCGTCAAAGAAACGTTCATGGATCTTAAAACTCAACTCAAAACCGTAGCAAAAAATCATCAAGCTTCAATTCAAAATCTTAAAACTAATTTCGACAGACTTGCTGACAAGCAATCTGGCCGACCCTCTGGATCTCTTCATAGTAACACTCAACCAAACCTAAAAGGACACAATTCCAAAGCCTACCAACCACCAGAATCTCGCAATGAGCATGTGAATGTCGTATTCACCAGAAGTGGTAAATCCTACAACCCACCAGTAAACTTAAATGATCAACAAACTAATTCTGAAAACCCTATCAATTTCGACGATAGCGATGAAGAAGACGAAGAACCTACACCATAACCGAAAATTCAAAATCCAAAACCAGCCAAGGAAATTACATTACCCAAACCATACAAACCAAAAATCCAGTATCCTTAACGTCTAAGGAAATAAAAAATGGAAGCTCAATACTGAAAATTTCTCGACATAATCCGTGCAGTTCGAATCAATGTACCTCTTATCGATGTCTTGGCCGGAATGCCTAATTATGGAAATTTTCCCAAGGAACTCATAAGCAAAAAACATAAAATCGAACAAATTTCTGCCGCTTTCTTAAGCGACGAAAGTTCAACGATGATCCAAAACAAAGTTCCACCTAAACTCGGAGACCCCGAAAGTTTTCTTATTCCATGTAATTTTAACAAAACTTTCTCCTGCAATGCCTTAGCCGACCTTGGTGCTAGCATTAACCTTATGCCATATTCATTATATGCCAAATTATCTCTCGAAAATCTTAAACCTACTAAAATGAGCATAAGATTAGCCGACAGATCATTTCAATACCCTGTTGGAATAGCTGAAAATATGCTCGTTGAAGTTAGTAAATTTACCTTTCCTGATGATTTTGTTATTCTTGAAATGGAAGAAGATAGTAAAGTTCCACTCATTTTGGGACGACCATTTCTTCACACTGCTAATGCAGTAATTCGAGTTAAACAGAAACAACTTAAACTTGGAGTTGGAACTGAACGAATGATTTTCAATATTGATTCTGCAATGAAACACTCCTATTCAAACGATGATACCAGTTTCAGTACCGATGTCATCGATGAAATCTTAGAAGAAGATTTCAACGCTCTTCTAGACAAAGGTAGTAAAATTCTTCATTCCATTAAAGAAACCCTTCTCGAAAAAGAAATCTTTGATGAATTTGATAAATTTATGGCAATGACTGCCGATGAAAACTCTGACTCTGAATCCGATACCGAAGATTCGCCATTCAAAAAAATCACCATCAATACTGATTATAAGATCAAAACATCTCTCGAAGAACCTTCTACGAATCTCGAACTTAAACCCCTTCCTGGTAATATGGAATATGTATTCCTGGAAGAACCCTCCTTTCTTCCTGTTATCATATCATCTTAGCTATCCAAAGAAAAGAAAAACAAACTCATATCTGTCCTTAAAAAGCACAAGCAAGCCTTTGCTTGGAAAACAACAGATATTCCCAGTATTTGCCTATCATTTTGCAAACACAAGATACAACTTCTGGATGATAAAAAACCCGTTGTCCAAAAACAAAGAAGGTTAAATCCGAACATGCAGGAAGTTGTCAAAAAAGAAATTGTGAAACTCTTGGATACCGGTATAATTTATCCAATTGCCGATAGTCCTATCCACTGTGTAACAAAGAAAGGTGGTATTACAGTTGTCACCAACGAAAATGATGAACTTGTTCCAACCAGAACCATTACAGGTTGGCGAGTATGCATCGATTATCGTAAACTCAATGAAGCAACCGCAAAAGATCATTTTCCTTTACCATTTATGGATCAAATGCTAGAAAGACTCGCAGGAAATAAATATTTCTGTTTCCTCGATGGTTTTTCTGGGTATTTTCAAATTCCTATCGATCCTAATGATCAAGAAAAAACAACATTCACGTGTCCTTTCGGCACATACGCTTATAGGCGAATGCCTTTCGGGCTATGTAATGCTCCTGCCACATTTCAAAGGTGTATGTTGGCAATCTTTCACGATATGATCGAAGAATCAGTCGAAGTATTCATGGACGATTTCTCCGTCTTTGGAAACTCTTTCGACACATGCCTAAACAACCTTGATAAAATGCTCCAACGTTGTAAAGACGCTCATCTCGTCCTAAACTGGGAAAAATGTCATTTCATGGTCAAAGAAGGAATTGTGCTCGGACACAAGGTGTCCAGTGCAGGACTTGAAGTCGACAAAGCAAAAATCGATGTGATCTCAAAACTTCCACCCCCTACTAATATCAAAGGTGTTAGAAGCTTTCTCGGACATGCCGGTTTTTACCGACGTTTCATTAAAGACTTCTCGAAAATTGCTCGACCTATAACTAAACTGCTCGAAAAAGATACTCCATTTGAATTCGACGATGAATGTCAAAAAGCTTTTGAATCATTGAAAGAGAAACTCACATGTGCTCCTGTGATCGTAAGCCCGAACTGGAATCTTCCGTTTGAACTTATGTGTGATGCAAGTGATTTCGCTGTAGGAGCCGTCTTAGGTCAAAAAGATGGTAAAAACTTTCACCCGATCTACTTCGCAAGCAAAACCCTTAATTCCGCTCAACAAAAATACACCGTAACCGAAAAAGAACTTATGGCTGTAGTTTTTGCATTTGACAAATTCAGATCCTATCTTATTCTCTCAAAAACTATTGTTCATACCGATCATTCAGCTCTAAGGCACTTATTCAAAAAGCAAGATGCTAAACCACGCCTTATTCGATGGATCTTACTTCTACAAGAATTCGACATAGAAATCAAAGATAGAAAAGGTACCGAAAATGTTGCAGCCGATCACTTATCCCGACTTGAAAACAATGAGACAAGCGATGATAGTGAAGTCGATGATAACTTTCCCGGAGAAACTCTTATGGAAATCAACACCAAAGACGAACCGTGGTTCGCAGACTTTGCAAACTACCTAGTCGGTAATATTATACCAAAAGGGATGACATATCAACAAAAGAATAAATTTTTCTCTGACCTCAAACACTACTTTTGGGAGGAACCTTACCTTTTCAAAGTATGTTCTGATGGTATGATCAGACGTTGTATATCTGGACCAGAAACCCAAACCATTTTAGATAAATGTCACCACGGACCAACAGGTGGACATTATGGACCCAACATAACTGCTAAAAAAGTCCTTGATTCAGGATTTTACTGGCCAACAATCATCAAAGAAGCTCATACTCTAGTTCGCTTATGTGAAGCATGCCAAAAGACCAGAAATATATCAAAACGTGATGAGATGCCCTTAAACACCAGTTCAAGTAGGAAATTTTCGACATATGGGGTATCGACTTTATTGGACCATTCCCAAAATCATATAAGTTTGAATACATTCTAGTCATCGTAGATTACGTATCTAAATGGGCCGAAGCTCAAGCTTTACCAACCAGTGACGTCCGAGTAGTAATCACCTTTCTAAAGAAGCTATTTTGCCATTTCGGAATGCCCAAAGCTCTAGTCAGCGACCGAGGTACTCACTTCTGTAACAAAATAATGGAAAAAACCATGAAAAGATATGGAGTTAACCACCGTTTCTCTACATCTTATAAAGCTCAAACTAGTGCTCAAGTTGAAAACACGACCAGGGCTCTTAAAAGAATTCTTGAAAAAACTGTTAAAGACAATCCTGCTATTTAGTCAAGAAAACTTGATGATGCTCTGTGGTCTTTTCGTACAGCCTACAAAACACCTACCGGTACCACACCATACAAACTAATATACGGAAAGAACTGCCATTGACCATTTGAAATTGAACATCGTGCATACTAGGCACTGAAGAATTGCAACCCAGATTTAATCGTTGCTGGTGAGAAAAGAATGTTCCAATTGCACGAGTTAGACGAACTTAGATACCAATCATATGAAAACTCTCGTCTATATAAGGAAAGAACCAAAGTCTGGCATGATAGAAAATTACGAATGAGAAAGGAATTCAAGCAAGGAAATAACGTCCTACTTTTTCACTCAAAGTACAAGTTTAAACAACCAAAACTTAGATCTCGATGGTTAGGACCTTATGTAGTGAAACATCAATATCCATCCGGATATGTTGAACTTTATGGAAAAGATGGAAAGACATTCATAGTCAATGGCCACTGACTCAAACTATATCACGAAGAAGATAATAACCCAAGGGAAGCAGCCACTCCCTTTTTCCCAAACAAATGACCCCCAAAATACGAGTCTAGCTAACGACTCTCTTAAAAATTAAGCGCTTCTCGGGAGTAGGGATGGCAAAAAAACCCAAACTCGACGGGGAAACTCAAAACCTGAAATAATTAGGGTGGGTCGAGGCATGCTTATCGGGTTACGGGGCGGGTTTGGGGCTTAAACGGGGATTTTTAATCGGGTTTGGGGAGAAAGTAGGAAATATCATCCCCGCCCCGCCCCACCCGATTAATATATACACATATAAAAATATATGTATATTTATATAGTATTTTGTTACTATTTACGTAATAAAAAAACTTCTCTAATATTGTTATTTTTTATCTTTGAAATATTGCAAAATTGTTATTACAGAAACTTATTTAATGTCATATTTTCACGTTGTAACTTTATAGAGTAATTTATCATTATACATGTATGATATTATCATTAAAAACATAATAAACGTTGCTTGTAATTGATTATTAATAAGTTTTTAGTCTTCAAGTTATTGTTAACGGGTCCAAAAACAATAATAAATGTGAAATAATGCGGCTTTGGTCGAGAATTGCACACAAAGAGGACAACCCGATAAGATCCCCGTTTAGTATGGGGCGGGTTTGGGGGAGCATCATACCCCCAACAGGGCACCCCGATTAAATCCTCGACGGGGATCGAGACGGGTTTGGGGAGAACTTTAGTAAGCGGGTTTGGGGATGGGGATGGTCGCCCTGCCCCAAACCTGCCCCGTTGCCATCCATACTCGGGAGGCAACCAGTGCTTTCGCTTAAGTGTGGAGGAGTTCCTCCTCCATTCCTCTACTAATATCTTTTATCTAAAAAAAATCAACAAAAATATTTTCTCTTTGTGTGCTTTTGTTTACTCTTAAGCAGGTACTCTAGCTTAAAAGATGTGGAAAATTATGATGTATGCTCAAGATTAGCTTACATCTATGCATTTCTCTATGCCCCGGAAAGTATCGTTTTCCCTTAATTTTCCCTATTTTATCTCTATTATCAGTTATCACATTGAGGGCAATGTTCAACTTAAGTGTGGATGTGACCAAATATGAAAAATAATCATATCACCTCTATGGTTTTCTCATATTAAAAATTTTCTATCTAATATTTTTATTATATGTTTTTGAAATTAAAAAATGATCTAAGTAAGTGCAAGTCGCAACCGATTGACAATATAGCTACACACCCCTCCACTAAATTTTGAGAAATCAAAGCCTTAATAAATATTCGGGTATCCACCTTTGGTACCCAAGATAATTGATGCCTTTAGCTTGTTCAAGAAAGGTGATTGCAGCATATGTGTCAGTCTGTCATATATGAAATTTGAACGTATGGTCTTTTTCACCTTTTCTAAGAACATTGGTATTGGTTGAAAATTATATTTGAGAGAGTCGGTAATTTAGAAGCTCTAGAACTTGTGCTTAATCATCATTTACTAGACCGAAGCCTATCACATGAAATGTATCTCACAAAGTTCATATTCTCGCAAGCGATCCTTTTAATACTATGTGGCTGAAATATCTAAAAGTTGAATAAAGAAAGTCATGTGTTAAGCCTTAGTTGGTATGAAAAAAAAGTTCTATATGAGTTATAATAGTTCAAAAGAAATAAAGGCTTATGTTCGGCGCATGAAGATTGGATCCTCTCTAGTACCCAAGTTCCACCCTTCGGTCAGGTTTATGTGTTAAGTACAAGCCTATGGTAGCTGTCTAGATTATGTCAGTGCAAATTGAGTGTTCTTCACAAAAAACATTTTTAAACCCTATCTGAGTGGCTGAGTGAATTTAAAATCAAACACTATCCCTATGTGAGGTGCTATGTTATATGTCCATGCCTGAAAAGCTATCTAATATGCAAACTCTCTTAAAAATCCAAATATTCTCCACGTCACGACAAATGATTTTTGTTCGCTTCCATTGCTTGAGGGCAAGCAATAAGCTAAGTGTGGAGGGATTTGATAACGCCAAATTATACATATTTTCTATGGCGTTATTTATGTGTATTTTATCATTTCTCGTGAACTTTTGGTACTAATTAACATGAAATTACTTATAGGTTCACTAAAGTAACTCCTAGGACGCCAATCCTCATGAATCTATAACATTTTGGGAGACGAATACACGAAAAGAAAATATTTCTTTTCTAGCCAAAGATCAATTGAGGTCCGCCGCAGACTTGCTACATAGGTGCGCCGCTTCCTGTTAAGCAAAACAAACCGCCGCACTTAAAATATTGTGACGCCCGCACATCTCCCTATAAGTTTAAAGAATTAATATCTAATAAATGCACCTGCATTAACTCCTCAAAACTGCCGCACATATTTGCAAAACCGCCGCACTTTGTACTCAATCTTGCCTATAAATAGAGGACAAATTTGCATCCTCAAATCATCCCATTCTCTCCATTCTCTCTTCATCAATAATCTCTCTCACACACATATTTCCCTCCGTTCACCAAAAACACCAAGAAACACCTCCTAAGTTGAAGAGAAAAGATCTATACTATCAAGAATTCAAATGTTTTCCTAAGTTAGTTATTTAAATAAATTGAAGTTTGTGTACAAATCTACTTTTGTTTATGAACTCCTTAGGCCTGAGAGGCAATTCTCCACATAGACTACACCTCGGTGAAGTTTATGAATAATGAATAAGTGTATGGTATGATTTTGATCGATTTAATCTTAATCTTATGTTACGAAACCTGTTATATCTTAACTAATCTATTTTTGCTTATCACTAGATTATAGAAACATATCGTAAAGGTCGTAAAGACCCGTTATGATCTATGTGGTTTTAAAGATTTGCTATTTCTTAACGTCTGTGCTGCGAGAAACACCCTTTCACGTAAATTGATAAACAAAATATGCTTTGATATAATAATAACTGGATTTATTTGAGTGACACATTTGGTCAAGTTAACTAAAAAAAGGTTCTTAAGTTAATCAGTTAATTCATAAAATGTTTCTTCAGACGAGAAAATCATTTTTATAAAATTAAAGTCAAGTGTCCCATCTTCAGGTCAAATCATTTCCCACACATATAAATAATTCTTATATCCGAGTAGTCCATCTTTAATATCATTATAAAACTAAAGTGATTTTCAAAATTTGTTAAAGTCCTATTTTCTTATGACTGATTATTCTGATCACACTAATCCCAATCCTAGTGTAACGACCCTGGTCACACCTAAAAAGATTATACTGCATACGAGGTTATACTTTTACCTCCGTGTGTTTCCAAAAAATATCCGGTATAATTCAGTCTTAAATTTATAGCTTTAGAAACACATCAGTAAATTTCTGGGTACTTGTAAATTCGTGAACGACCAGATTGCAAGATTTTTTTAAATGGGTAGGTAAGCTATCAGCTGGGAAATGTTGTTATCTCAAGGGTATACTACTTTGAGGGACTTAGACATAATTCGTTTTCTGTTGGTCAATTTTGTGATACGGATCTTGAAGTTGCATTTTGGAAAAACACTTGCTTTATTCGAAACTTGGAAGGTGTTGATCTACTTTCAGGATTCTGAGACACAAATTTGTACACAATTTCTCTTGATGACATGCTTAAATCATCTCCGATCTGTCTTTTATCCAAAGCGTCAAATACTAAGAGCTTGTTATGGCACTGTCGATTATCTCATCTCAACTTTGGTACTTTGAACAAGCTAGCTAAAGACGGTCTTGCACGAGGAATTCCTAGGCTTAAATTTCAGAAAGATCATTTGTGTTTTGCATGTGCATTAGAGAAAAGCAAAAAATCCTCTCATCAACCCAAAGCTGAAGACACTAACCAAGAGAAACTAGTAACTTTTTCTATGGATTTGTTGTGGCCTCATGCTGTGCTATATAAACGGGAAAATTTGTTTTTCTTCTTGACAGTCGACGATTACTCAAGATTTACATGTGTTAGAATATTTGAGACAAAAGATAAGCTCCTGCGGCCATCAACAATGAAATATAAAACATTCAATTTCGTTTGAAAGCCACAGTCCCATATGTTTCGAACAGTAAGGAACGAAGTTTTGTCATCAACACGTTCGTAATGGATGAAAATGTTGACATCATGCATCAAACTTCTATAGCTCGCACTCCTTAGCAGAACGGTGTTGTTGAAAGGTGAAATAGGACTCTTGTAGAAGCCGCTCGAACTATGCTGATATTTTCTAAAGCTCCATTATTTCTCTAGGCCGAAGCTATCAATATGGCTTGTTACACCCAAAATCGTTCTTTGATACGCCTCCGATATAACAAAACTCCATACGAGCTTATACAGGACAAGAAACCGGACTTATCATTCTTTCATGTCTTTGGTTCACTTTGCTATCCTACCAATGACAATAAGGATCTAGGTAAATTTGATGCAAAAGCAGACATTAGGATTTTCGTTGGTTACGCGCCTGCAAAGAAAGCGTTCAGAATCTACAACAGAAGGACCCGGATAATTATTGAAACCATTCATGTAACGTTCGATGAGCTAACAACAATGGCTTCTGAACAATTTAGTTCAAGACCCGGGCTTCAAAGAATGACTCCTGTTACATCCAGTATAGGACTCGGTTCAAATCCTGTTTCTCAACAACCTTTCTTGCCACCAATAAGAGATGATTGGGATTGGTTGTTTCAGTCAATGTTCGATAAATACTTTAACCCTCCAACAATTGCTGTTTCTCCAGTTCAAGAAGTTGCTGCTCCAAGAGCTGAAGTATTAGCTGATTCTCCTGTGTTAACTTCCATTGAGCAGGATGCTCCATCAACAAGTATTCCCTTATCACAATAACATGAACATTCTCCAATCATTTCTCAAGGTTTTTAAGAATCACCAAAAACACCAACATTTCATGATGATCTACTTAATGAATCTTCTCACGAAGACTCAACTTCTCAAGGATCATCATCTAATGTGAGACAACTCCACACTCCATTGGAACACCTTGGTAGATGGACTAAGGATCATCCTATAGCAAACGTGATCGGTGATCCTTCTCGCTTTGTATCTACAAGAAAGCAACTCAAAACTGATGCCATGTGGTGTTATTTTAATGCCTTCCTTACTTTAGTAGAACCCAAGAACTTCAAACAAGCAATGGTTGAACCGTCATTGATCGATGCAATGCAAAAAAGAAATTTATGAATTTGAAAGACTTAAAGTTTGGGAATTGGTGCCATGTCCAGATAACGTGTTCTTGATCAAACTCAAATGGATTTATAAGGTCAAAACAGATGAATCTGGTGGGGTACTAAAGAATAAGGCTCGACTAGTTGCTCAAGGATTCAGACAAGAAGAGGGTATCGATTTCGAGGAATCATTTGCACCGGTTGCTAGAATAGAGGCCATTCGTATCTTCATAGCAAATGCCACTCACAAGAATATGACAATCTACCAAATGGACGTCAAAACGGCTTTCTTGAATGGCGAGCTCAAAGAAGAGGTCTACGTTTCTCAACCAGAAGGATTTGTTGATCAGGACAACCCATCGCATGTGTACAAGCTCAAAAAGGCTCTTTACGGTCTAAAACAAGCACCACGTGCATGGTATGATATGCTGTCAAGCTTCCTTATCTCTCAACAATTCTCCAAAGGTGTAGTTGATCCAACACTCTTCACACGGCATGCTAGAAAATGAACATATTACTGGTACAAATTTATGTTTGACGATTTTATATTTTGCATAACTAATATTGCAAATGTGTGATGTGTTTGCTAATCTTGATGACAATAAGTTTAATATTTTGAGGATGGGGCAAATGTCATTCTTTTTAGGATTACAAAATCTCTTAAAGTCCCAGAGGCTTCTTTATAAACAATCCTAAATATGCATCTGAAATTGTTAAAAAATATGGTTTGCATTCTACTGATTATGTCGACACACCCATGATTGAAAATAAGAAACTGGATGAAGATCTACAGGGGAAACCAGATGATGCTACACTTTATCGTGGCATGATTGGATCCTTAATGTATCTTACATCCAGTAGACCTGACCTTAACTATGTTGTCTGCTTATGTGCCCGGTATCAGGCTAAGCCTACCAAAACGCACTTACAAGCGGTGAAACGGATCCTTCGGTACCTTAACGGAACCATTCACATGGGTCTATGGTACTCGAGGATACTGATATGTCATCATGTTTGCAGGATTGCGATCACGCTGGGTGTTCAGGACACTTAGAGTAGTAATCAGGGAAGCGCTCAGTTCTTAGGAGACAAACTTGTTAGCTGGTCATCAAAGAAACAAAAAAGCACTGTTATCTCGAGTACAAAGGCTGAATATATTGTCTTGTCTGGATGTTGCTCACAAATCCTATGGATGCGTTTACAACTAACAGACTATGGTTTTAAATTCAATAAGATTCTCATGCTACTGCGACACAAAGAGTGCAATTTCTTATGCTGCAACAATGTTAACATTCAAGAGCTAAGCACAATCGATATTCGCTACCATTTCATAAAGGAGCAAGTGGAGAATGGAATCGTGGAGCTATACTTTGTCCGGACTAGATACCAACTGGGTGACATCTTTACTAAACCGTTGCCTCGAGAGAGATTTAACTTCTTAATCGATAAGCTTTGTATGAAAAGCATGTCTCCAGAAATGTTGAAACGTTTGGCAGAGGAAACGGATGAGTGATGGTGGTAACTCATATCCTGTATATATGTACATATGAAAACATAAAAATCCAAAAAGATTTTCCTTTTATAAAATTTTACAAAAACAAAAGAAAAAATTAAAAAAATATAAAAATATGTATCTTTGGCATGTCTTCTGAAAGTCGATAACATTTACGGCCTTAGAAATGTCATTTAATAATGATATGAAGCTGTAAATGAAGTTCGAGCATAAGTTTCAAAAAGCTTTCAAAACATGCCAAAATGGCTTGCTATTATTTCAGATAGCAACCCGTCAATTTCTTCAAGGTTAGTATTGTTCCTCAAAAAGAAAACTTGTCCTCATTAAGGGAATTAATTTTCTCGGAATTTAAATGTATTACTTTATAATCATTTAAGTGCTTGTGATTATTTGCATCACAAGTCGTTCGATTTTATAATCCGTAAGTGTACGTGTTAGTGCGCTTATGTGTCAAAATAAGAGAAATCTTATTTTTTTGGGTGTTGCTTTTCAAAATATACAATAATCATCTTTGAGATTCAACAAATCATCATTTTCTAAGACAATTTTGATCCATCAAAGAACGACTACAACTCTTTTAATAGAAAGCGGGTCATTATTTGAGGGGGAGATACTGTCAAAATCATCTTCTTCATAATTAATACGGTGTCAATCGGAAAAGTTTTTAATGGTGTCGGGTGAATAATTAAAGGGGAGTTGATAAATGTCAACTCAATTGGGTTGTATTTGCTATATGTTTAATCTTTTTGGGGTATGAATGCAATATGTGAGACATTTTCTTGTTTACTAAACCTTAAGGACTAGTTTTTCCATTTTCTAAAATTATGTTTGCCTTAGGATAAGTTTTTAAGAAAAGTTGAAGTGCTATTAAACCTCAGGGGGCATTTATGCCAAAAACTCAAAGTTTTAAACATTTTTCTCCCATTCCCCGTCGTTGTTAAAACACACGAACACACACTCAATTCAATTTTCCTCCATTTTTAACTTACAAGACCTTCAAGAAATTTGTCCCATTCTCGTTATTAAGCAAAAAGGTACACTTATCAATGCTAAAACTTCCATATCTGACCTTAACTTGGAATTTTGCTCGAAAAACCCTAAAATCTAATTGAAATTTTATCTCATCGAAAAGTGGATGAAAAGTTAAATTGATAGAGGGGTTTTGGTCACTTAGGGGTCTAGTTGTTGTACCCATACCAGTTTTTAATAGAGATAACTCGTTCATAAGTTTTGCTCAATTCTTGATGTCAAAAATTATTGAAAATGGGTAAAAACTTGAAAAGTTTGTGGGTTTGGGTTTAGAAGTGCTATAATAACTGTTTGATTGCATTTGAATGTTAATAAACATGGTTGTATGTTAAATCTTGATTTCCTTGGGGGGTTTTTTTGGTGTTCTTATGGGACGAATAAAGCAAGAGTCAAGATTTTTGTGGTAAATTCATGTTGAAAAGATGTTAGAATGACTCATTGATGCTGTAGCTTCATGTTTAAATGATTATTGTGGCATAAAAGGGTGTGAAATGTTTATGTAAAAATTGCACATGCGATCTATACAATAGACATTTTCACAAGCGATTAATACATATAAGTATTTACACAGGCGATCAATACATAGACATATACACAGGCAATCAATACATAGATTTTACATAGGCGATCTATACGTGCATCTGTTACACGGGCGATCTATACCTACTTATGTACAACAGGCGATCATTACATAGGTCTACCTCAGGCGATCTATACACACATGATTACACAGGCGATCTATACATATCATATAGGCGATCTATACTTGATTTTTCTAAATATAATTAATCTCGTAATCTTGGTAATTCAACCTTATATCCTAATCTAAGTATAATTTTACCCTATCTTGTCATTTGGTGATTAAATTAGAGAACAACGCGTACCGACACAATACCAATTATTTTAAATTTAAATATCAAAATTTATTTAATAAAAATATTTAATAAACAAAGTATCATTTTATTTAAAAATGTATATTATTAACGTGAATATTCGAGTTGACATTTTATTTTACGAATAAAGTATACCCGTGATACCGGTGTCTAATAATAAACAAAACAAACATTTTTAATGAACGTTACTAAATATTTATGAAATATGGTTGAATAAATACTCATTTTTATAGAAAAAATAATTTGGAAAACAATGGCGCAAGTTTCGTGGGTTAAATCATCCGTTAAGTACCCCAAACTAGTCCCGAATCGTTATTTTATAAAACTATACAAAACATTTACAACATTTACCCCTAAACTATATCTCACCTGCCACTTCACCCTAAACCTTTTACTATATATTAAAAATTTCCATTTCTTTCATCATAAAAACACACACATAACCTAATATCCTCCCTCCTCCCTCCTCACCATTTCCGGCGCCGCCTCCAGCCGCCGCCGCCCCCGGCTGTTTTTCAGGCAATCTTTTTCCGGCAAGTATGCCGCGCCTCCGCCACCCCGATCCACTACTCCATGCCACTCTCCTCACCATTTCTACCTCGTCATCATCGCCGCCGACCTACCGGATCATCACATCGCGGCTCAGTCGCCGCCTAAACCATCTCACCACTACTACATCGTCACAACTGCCACCATCACGGTACAACCACCACCACCACCATCTCTGCCGCACCACAGCAGCCGCTGTCACCACCTCCACCGAATGCCACCACCACAGCCAACCGAAACCACCACCACTTTCACCTCTCTTTTATATTTTACAAGTTTGGTTGGTTATTACTTTGTAAAAACTAGTAACAATTTTATATAGTGGTTTTGATGTTGTTAGACTTATTGCTATTTTTTTGGTTTATTGTTTTATGGATGTTGTTTCGCTACTGAACCCACCACAAAGTGGTGTTCGTGTGGTTATATACCACCACAGCCGCACCCTTGTGGTGTCGGGCTTGTGATTACTTTGTTCCTTTGATTCTTTTTCTTGTTAACCGACAGACATGCACACCTAATAAGGGGTGTTTGTTCCGCCACCGAAAACACCACTTATAGTGGTGTTCGGTGTGGGTTAGCAGCCACCACAGCCGCACCATGGTGGTGTCGGGCTTGTGGTGGTGATTCCTCGCTTGCTAACTTAATTATTATAAACCATTCCGCTTGTTTATTGATTTTTCCAAGGTAAAAACGTGGTTAAAAGGGTGTTTGGATTTGCATGTAATCTGCCATTAGGGGCGTTTGGATCCGGGCATAACAGCCCATAAGGGCGTTTGTTTCTGCGATTTTGCAGCCAAACAGGGGTGTTTGGGTTAACTGCAGCCATTAAGGGTGCTTTTGGGTTAACAGCAGCCAACAGGGGCACTTGGTTAGCTGTTTAACTACCCTTAAGGGTGCGTTTGGGACAGCAACCCCATAAGGGGTGTGCTTGGTTTTGCTTATCTTGCTACTTATTCGATCTTGTTTTTATATATATATATATAATATATATATACTATATTTTTATATATACTATATAGTATATATATATATATATATATATTGAAATACATGGTTATTTGCAACATATGTTGATTGAAAAAGGGGAAAATATTAAAAATTATATATATATGAGAAAGTGGATAAACGGGAAGGTCATGCCGGAATTTCTAAAAAAAATTATTAATTGCATTTTTCACTTAAAAACATCTATTATAATATTAACCCAATAAATGGACAACATATATATATTTTTAAGCTATTAATTGCTATTCATCAATAACACGATTTAATAATAAAAATTATAATTTTTACAACGATATAACTATTTTAATTAAAATGTCCAAGAAAACGAATACTAAAAATTATGTAATATTATTTATAAGTTTCCCGGTACCTAATGGGACAATAATAACTATTGTTAAAACTTTTAAAATATCATTCAAGGCTTTAAAATGTGTATTTACTTTTAAGTAATAACTTTTATTTATTTTATTTGGTGACTTCCGAACACGTGTCGAATTATGTTGTTTTAATTATTTTCTCTCGTCGCTTATGTAATACTTTTCTTATATGAATACACGTCGCGCTTTATATTCTTGTCTTATTTTCACGAGTGATATAATATGTATATGTACAACATACTTTAACTCGTTCTTCGACTTCGTCTATTTATATATTCATGTATAATGCCCGCACGTATTATATATTTTCTTGTCCTTCATATGTAATATATACTTAATATATTGCATGTTTTGCATTTATCTTTTGAATGTTTGTCTTTATTATATAATTCAACATATGAATTATATAATTGTTCATTTTCCTATGTGATATATATGGAATATATTACATACTTTGTTTTTTTAGCTTTTCGATTTATCTTATTTAACCATCAACCAAACTCATACGAACTTTAAAAACCCAAAGCTTATCAACATGTCACATTGATGTAATCATCCATCGGAAAACCCAAATACAACATCCTAAACTGGTGGGTTGTAACCGTTAAGATAAACTGCAACTCCTTGATCGAGTCATTTCGGTTTCTATTGTGTTTGCCTAATATTTGCATTCTGTCAATTGTTCTGCAATATCAAGGTGAGTTCATAGCCTCGCATTTAATTCTTTTTATGTTTTGAAAACCCGCGAGGGAGATACATGCTTGTTTTAGAAAATCGAACACAAGTGATTTTATAATGTAGATCGTTGTAGGAGTGTGTATGTTGTGCTTCTTCCTTCATGAACCGTCAATCACCGTAACGGTGGAACGGCTAATGCAATAATTAAAAGATCTATTTTGCCATAAACAGACCTGTCAAACGTGTGTTCCTTGCGAGGGCATACTAAGACATATTGTACTTAGTATTGGGAGTGTTAGCACTCCAGGTTGGGCACATGGTTAAGGTTCGGTTCGTGGCTCTAGCATCGTTGTGATGGTGATTGTTTTTATGAAACTAATGTTTTGTATGCTTGTGTTCAAAATGATTGTTTATAAACTATATGATTCATTAACGTTTAGTTGACGTTTTAGCATGTTTATCTCAGGTATATACTTGCTAGCTTGGATGGGATGGAATGCGGATATCGAAGGACGTGGACTTGGTGAACTTTGCACATTTGATAAAATATTTTAAAGGAAAATTTTCATATTATGACTTATTTGGGAATAAGTTTTCTAAAAGTTATTGGGACCTTGTAACTCTGATCTTTGTAAATAAAAATTAAATGTCGTTTTACCGTGGGACTTCGTGAGTTGTATTATGAAGTTGCACCCCAATGTTGAGTTTCGTTGTGTTGTAAATTGGGGGTGATTTCAGATTGGTTTAAAGAGCACGAGTCATAGCGAACTAGGTCGTTTTTCAAAACCTGGACTATGACTGTTTTCGAAAAAATTTCACGAGTCGTTCACCGATGTCCGATATTCGCGCGCGTAATCCTTCCCGATCCCTTGTGTGCTTTGTGCAGGCCTGATTGCTATATACTTATTATACCAAGCGATGCAGTGTATAAAATAGTAATTTATTTATATATAATATATATATAATATTTTATATTAATATATTATATTATTACAATATCCGTTCTACGACGAACCGCTATATATATATGCCTTTCGATCATCGCTACACGCGTACATTCGAGTTGTACTATTGACATAATGTAATGGTGTCGCCATTATGATATGACATGATTAATTTTGTATATGTGTAATATATATGTATACTGTATACACATTATGATATTATATAGATTGGAGGCTTGGTTAGATTTTTGGTTGTGATTTGAGCCGCGGCTAAGGAACCAAAGAGCTACGGAACAAAGAGACAAGGCGAAATTATTTCTTCTCCGATCTTGCTTGGTATATCATTGTGAGTAATTTCTATTACTAGTATAATCTTTGTTTTCGCGATTTAATTTGTTATTGATAAATGCTTGTGATGGAATCCGTCGAGAACTTGCGTAGATTAGATTGAAAGCGTTATTGGGAAAACTTAAACAATTTGAATATTGTGTATAGGTAAGTGTAAATTTGATAATGGGTCAAAAATGAAAGTCCAATTTCTGCATTTCTTTAAAAATAAAATAAGTATCAGCAAAATTCTTGTAAGGGTGTTTTGGTCATTTATCGTGAGATTCAATTCTCCGATAATCTAAAAAGTTGTTCGAAATATCTTTACATAAAATCTCTTTAGAGTCCGAGTCACGAAAATAGGATATAACGGGTCAGTTGTGAGAAAAACATACATATAGGCTTATTTAAAAAAAAGTCAAACGTTGATTTTAAAAGTCAATTGGGCTAATTTGAATCTTGTTGGATAATTATAAAAATAATAATAAACTCTCATTATTTTTACTATACACGTTTATGGTATATAAGAAATGGATGTTAATAAAATATGACACAAGTGTCGAGATTTTAAATCTAATAATTATATCGATTACGGTAATCCGATAACCGGACCTATTAAAAATAGTAACTTTCTTGAAATGGTGACTTTCCAAAAATAACAACTTTCTAAAGTTAGAAACTGGACAAAGATAACAAGTCTTCAATGATGTAACGTAATCTATGTACATAAAAATGGTCGCTTTTACAATATGTTAAGTGATATTAATTAGAACGCGCAAGTGGATTTCTCATCGCATGCATACTTATATTATTTTTATCAAGGATATATAAGATATATATATCTAATGTTACGAAGTACGTATCGTTCAATCATACTTTATTACTTCTCTATTTAGTGGACATACTATAGATCGTTCTTTTGGTCGAGCCATCCGTTGATTAGGCCACTCACCGTTTTATGAGAGATTGCACCATGTCTCCTATGTGGGACAATATCCTTTATTAAATATATCGTTCATTTACCTATTCGATTGCATCGTCGTGACTTAATACTTTTTGTACTTGCATGATCCTTAATCCCAAACCCACCTTTCCTCATTCGATTACATTGATCCTTAATTCACTACTTCTTGTACTTGCTACGATCCTTAAATCTCAACCACCTTAATATCTTTTTATGAACAATTTATACCAAAAAAAAAAAACTTTTACAATCATATATGGTGTGTACTAATCGAAAAAGTTTTCTTTTTGACGAGGACGGATGTGTCGTCGCTTGGTCCTCAATTATGCATAGCCTAGCTAACTATGCATAATTCAGGAAGAGCCACGCTGTGTCGGATTAATCGTCGCCTTTAAACTAGTGGTTTTGGATAAATGTTTGGGCGAGAACACTTCCAAATGATGGATCCTTATGCAAGTAATCCTATTCGATTCGATTTCGTAAAAACAAGTCTGAATTTTCTTGCGTTCCTTGAATTTTTTTTTCTTTCAGATGGTGCTAACTTAGAAAGTCACCCTAACCGAATAATTCCGGAAGATACTTCCGTGCGTCGTGTGCAACGTGTGGATCCCATCAAAATCACCACGTTGGTGATGAAATACCAAGAGACTTGATACCGACACTGAGAAGAAATTCTAACAAGATCAGAAGACTGCCAAAGTGGATGAAAGCCGAATTCGAGTAACTACGAGACCAATGAAAAAGACTTCTCCTACATCAAATGTATCTTACATTATCTTTCTTTCATTTTTCCTATATGTCGAACGACGTCCGTAGAGTAAAGTTTCCTCTACGTCAAACTGTGAATCATTCCCGTTGAATAAGCCGTAATCCGTGAGAGAAAACTTCTACCCACCGAAACCGTATGTGTTTCAGTCATCTAATGTAACGAAAGTAATCCCTACACAAATCTTCAAGTTGTAAATTTGAGGTGGGTTTTTATTGGGAAATTTTTATGTTCCTGTAGCCTTGGTGTGAACTCGAATAACCAACGTATAGTGATGAACACAGATACCAACGTAGAGTTCACACAAGATGGCTCAAAGGAGAGGCTTTTTGGCGCGAGAGCCAAGCACAATGGTCTGGATCCTACCTAACGATAAAGATGTCCGTTCGTCAACATTTTCCCTCGTAGGGAATATTAAATGGTACGCGATGGACAGGTGGAGTGGCCGACTTCGAGCGGGTAATATAAATAGACAATCCCGTTTGCCGTCTCTGTTTATTCAGTTGAGGAGTCCTTGTGCTTGACTCCATCCCCTTTGATCGTCGATGATCAACGACGGATAGCCATAGTTGAAAATTTATGTGCAAAATTTCTACTTGTATATTGTTTATGTGATATGTGATCGACAGGTACCGCCAACACTAGGGCTCCTGAAATATTACGAGACGTTTTAGGCGCGGTTGAAATATTACGAGACATTGTTTAGACCACCTTGAAAGATACACGGAACATGGTCCTCGATGCCGTTGAAAGACGACGAGACGGAGTCGGTAGGAGCGTCGCGATTGGTGTTGCGAGCATCTAAATCCCCGTTGGCAGCCAAGCGTGTCGATCTAGCTTGGGACACCGTGAAGAATGGCTCGAAGTTTGGTTAATTGAGCATACTTGACCATTTGTTTATGGGTATAAGGATCCATGGCTGTAAGCCGCTGTGAGGCAACCTGATTTCATATATAGCTATAATCTCTTTGGGTAAGAATCCGTTTTGGTGATCACCCTGTAAATCGCGTTTGGTATGAATCCGTTTGTGATCACCCTGTAATCTCTTTTGGGTATGAATCCATTTGTCATCACCCTGTAATCTCTTTTGGGTATGAATCCGTTTGTGATCACCCTGTAATCGCGTTTGGGTATGAATCCGTTTGTGATCACCTTGTAATCTCTTTTGGGTATGAATCCGTTTGTGATCACCCTATAATCTATTTTGGGTATGAATCCATTTGTGATCACCCTGTGATCACGTTTTGGGTATGATCCGTTTGTGAATCACCCTGATTCTCTTTTGGTATGAATCTGTTTGTGATCAACTTGTAATCTCTTTTGGGTTTTGAATCCGTGTTGAGCACTACTTATAAAAAATCTTTTTGGAAATGCATCCATGGCTTTCGGGCCCGTGAACTTCCTGTAACTTTAAAAACATTCTTTGGCTAGTCTTAGCCGAAATTCTGTCAAAAATTATTAATTATCATGGCTTGGCTATTTAGCAAGCATGAGTTAACTTAATTGAACTGATTGTTTGGCATGGTTTGGCTATCTAGCAAGCATGCCGTTATGTGATTATATGTGCTTAATTTTAAGCTCCTTGTTTCGGCGTGTAATGCCGTAGTAATTCGAGTAGATATAGCGTGTAATACTCCGAGTGATTACCAGCGTATCAATGCATTCTTCTTTCTCGATAGCATGGCTTGATGTTAGCACATGGCAATTATAAGATTTTTGTAACTCGCTTAATGATAAGCGCCTTGTTTTGAATAATGTTGTAACGCTTTCGATGGAGTTATGTGCACTCTATACGATTTTTATAATATCACGATCTCTTTTAGCGAGACCCGTTGGTCGATATGTGATTTGATTTGATTGGTGTGATCACCAATGATTTTTTTAAATTGTTTTCGCTTCGAAAAGCTCCCTAATGCCCCAAGGTCGTGTGACCATAATGAGAGAGCATGTGAATTCATTCGAGAATGTCATCTTTCACCCATTGCATAACAGGTTTTGTCCTTAGACAAATATGTCATATACAACAAAATGTATAAACGACTTAATATGACGAATGCTCCTGTGTCAACCGTCAATTTTTGTAACCCTAAACGACTATTTTTCCCTTTGACTTTTCAGGTTGACTCGACTTTTGACTTTTAATTTCAAGTGAAAACGATTATCGCATAACTGATAATTTTTCGGAACTTATTTTAATAATAAATCATAATTATTATTACATAATTTTCATCATAAATTTTTGATTTTTCAAATTATCTGACTTGAAAAACGAGAACAACGCGTACCGATACGAAACTAATTAGATTTCTATTTATTTATCGTAATTTATTTAATAATATTTAATAAATTATTTTACATTTTATTTAAAAGCGTTGGTTGAAAACGCGAACATTTAAATTAAGATTTATTTTTCGGACAAAGTCTAAAACTATTACTCCATAAATAATATATGTATTTTTTAGGAATTTTACTGTAATAAATTCTTAAAATACAATACTATTTATAGTTAAAATAAAAACTTTCTTTATTATTTTTTTTCTTCTTTGTTCGGCTCTGGAACCTATAAACCAACAATACCATAAATTTATTTTTTAGAGATATATATTTACTTACCATAGATAAATATACTACAATTATATATTGTTGGTAAACAAAAATCTACTTAATTATTTTCTCTACAACACCAAACATAATCATTTTCCTTCTCTCAATTTTATTCGGCCAAGCCCAAGGATCCACTCAAACCTTGCCTTTTTTTCGCTTCCATTGATGTACTACCTTATTTCGATACTCTATCCCTTTCCTTATAACTCTAGATAACCAATGACTCCATTCCTATCTTTTCTCTCTTCTGTGTGTCGAACACAGTAAAACCACCCCAAACATCATTCAACCTTCATCAAAGCTCTATCTCCTAAATCAAAATCCATTCCAAATCATTTTATTAATAAACCCTATTCATAAACTCAATCAAAAACACCATGGAAGGGTTTTCATGATTCTTGATTTTTAGGGTTTTCTTGATTACTAGTGAAAGAAGAAGTATTAGGGTTTATTGGTGAAGATTATAACAAGATTTGAAGAATAAAATCAAGTTAAGGTTGTGTTTGTTTGGTCAAGAAATTCGGCAGCCATAAGGTGTAGGGAGAAGTGTTTGTGTTCTTGATAAATTATCCATTCTAAAATCATTGTGAGCTCTCTAATTTTCTTATTTTGATTATGGTTAAATTTTGGTTTTTCATATTTTTGATTTGTTACTTTATCAAACATGCATGAATGGGTTTAATTGGCTTTGATTTCTTTGATGAACATTATATTTTGATCTATAAAAGTCATGTATATGTATAAGGGATATGATAAATGATATATAAGTGGCCTTGCAAGTTAATGAGAAGTGATTTATACAAGTTTTGGATTGATTTAATTGTGATTTATGAAGACGGTTTTAAGGCAGTAGCAAAAACATATCATAACTTTAAAAATATGGCTTGGGGTTTGTGATTAAATTACATAGGTAGATAGGTATATGTCTCAGCTCTATGGGATAGTTGGATGCTCAACCAATTATTCCGGACGAGTGAGATATGACCAAAATACGAAACTATGTCAAATCTGGACCTTTAATTAGAAAACGTGTTAAAGTTTGGATTTTTGAACTAAAAGCTTTGGTTTTAAGTTATGGGTCAATGCTAGACATCTTAATGAAACTCCAGCACTTGGCCTCACTTTGATTGCTATCACGGATTTCGATTTATGGCCGTTTTCGTAAAAGTGAATATTTTGGCTAACATTCTGTTTTGGTAGTCTGTCATTAAAATAGCAATTCCCGTTGATTGGTAAAAGTTTAGATTGATTGGGTTAATGTTCTGGAAACTAGACTCAAATATCTTTCGATGAGCGAAAATCTCATATTCATAGCCCTTACGGATTAATAGTTATGCTTTCTTAAAAACTGGTCAAATCAGAAACTGAAGTTTTACGTCTTTTCTAATAACATATAAAGTACACAATTATGATAATAAGATAAAAATTAATATATAAAACTTAGTATATGTTTAATTACTTATAAACTCAGGTTAGTAGGCATATTTTGGAATAAAACCATTTAGTTAAGTCAAGGTGCAACGCCACGCATATATCTAAGAAACATATCTCATAATTGTTAAATTTTTGTACGTATTGTTTTTTTAATTTTTATATTTTACTAAGTCGCGTCACTCCTATAGGTTGTCGGTGATTGTTGGTGATATCTCTCGATCTATATGCTCAGCTCCTCGATCTTCGTCGTTTACTTGACTTACGGTGAGTTCATAGCCTCGCTTTTCAAGTATTTTTCTTAAACCCCGCGAGGGAGATGCATGCTAGTTTTTATAAAACGAATACAAGTAGGTTTTTCTCCTATGCTTGGACCCGTATGTGAATATATGTTTTTGGTCGAGTAGCTTTCGTCATAAGACCCCAATCGTGAGCCGTCAACTACCTATGATGGGTAGCCGCTCATATAATTAATAGTGCTATGGGCTTGACAACCCGGTTCGGTTTTTGGGAAGTTTAAATCCGGAAAGTGAGCACTCCCAATGTTCGGACATATTGTATGGAGATTTGAGTAGGTATCTGACGAAATACCTAGCCTGGGGGCATTCATTGTATAATTAATTGATTATAAATTTCGTCAATGGGATCGGTGTCGCGAGCTCAATGCAACTGTTGGTTATTAGCTTGTCTGGCCCACAAATCTATATGATGCTTATGATTATTATTATGCTTGTGTTCAACTGTTTATTACTTATAAAACCTATGAATTCACTCAACCTCGTGTTGACTTTTCTTAGCATGTTTCATCTCAGGTAATTGAAGTGCGGAGGCTTGGAGGCGATAAAGAGGAGGATTTGCGCTAAATTTTGTTCACCATTTAAAAAAAATCCATTCCCCATTAAAAACTTGTTTTAGTTTGGTTATATCCAACTTATGTACTGCATGGTGATTATCTTTTGGGACTACGCTTTTGAACTCTGATAATAAAGGAATGGAATAGTTTTTTTTTACGTCTCTTTGAGTCGTACTTTATATCTTGTGATTATTGTACTAATATTTAACACCCAAATTGTTGGTTCCGCTGCGTGTAAATTTGGGGGTGTTAAAGATTGGTATCAAGAGCCACAGGTTATAGAGAACTAGGTCATTTTCAAAACCTAAACTATAACCTTATTTTTTTAATTTTTAGCGCGCAAACTCCTCGAGATGCCGGCCAAGTCATCCTTGTGATTACCATTCTTTTGTGATTATCATTCTTAATACTTATACCCTGCGGGTGCATTATTGCTAAGTATTTATTGAATAAATACTATGATTTATATCAAAATATACATCGATTGGTAAACCATATATTAAGGTTTTCTTTTGTATTTATTTACATGTTTAAATAAATCATTATTAAAATTATCATATTCATTTTGATGCATCGCGTTCATTCGCATGTTGCATAAATTTTATATATGTGGTGACCTTACATACTTCCATCCATGCGCATATTGTGTCCGACTTCTCATGATCACTTTTCTAAGCGTTATTACTATTTCGTTTATATGTGTAATGACCGATTACATATACTCGTTCGATTTGAACCAAATTATTTTACCCGACTTCCTTTTATCATTGTGCGTACTTTCGTTGTATGATTGTTTGGGATTATATAAGTATTTGATCCGGTGAGATTATACAATTATCATTTTACTACCCGTGCATGTTATTTTCCTATTTAACTTCTTTAAGCTACTTATATAGATATCCGGATTGCTTTTCGTTCTTTTTCCCATGGTGCTATTCACGGGAAACATCTTGGATAAATTCCCGAAATCGTATTGTGGATTTTCATAATCTTTTCGTTGGCTTTTCATGTCACCGTTTTACACGTCCGAATATTGTGTAAATTTGTTTATTCTACCGATCATTTACTTCCGACCCGGAGTTGTAACACTCGTTTATACTCCGAGGACGCCATTGTCATCTTGTGACTCATCGTCTAGAATGTGACGGTTGAATGGAATACGAATTTACTTGTAAAAATTTTAATTTTTTTTTTTCATAAGAACCTCCTTGCTTCGGAAGCGCGACTCGTTAATGTTTCATCCTTTTTCCCTTGTGCCTCTTGTGATTATAAAAAAATCGCGAGCATTGTTTTACTCCTAGCTTTGTCATTGGCATTATTGAAATATTTTTCAATGCCATTTCATATGCCCATTAATATAATTTATTTTTGGTTGTTTTGGAATCCATAAGTCATGTGTGTATATAAGTTTTGTTGTTTTAAAGTGTTGATATAACGCCTTAGATGATGGGGAGTACGATTCGTGTAATAATTGAGAATTTTGAGGAATTCGGTTGAAATTTTGAGGTGTGTCAAAAATATATTTAGTGCAGAAAATTAAAATATTGTTAAGGATGTTGTAAAAATATTTTTATAAAAGTTAGGCTTAAAAATATGTTAGTACTTGTTGAGACGATCGTTTTGATATAAAATTTGACCCGTGACTCTCAAAAACGAAGTTTTTGTGGCCATCCGAAGTTTAGAAATCGTTTAAAACAAATTCTGCACTATTTTTATAATTAGTTGCTGATACAGTTTTCGAGTGCCGTTTCGGGCCCTTTCTGGTCCGAATCGGCCTTCCGTTAAAACTACAAAGTTGTTTAAAATGCCGTTTTACTTTTTCGCGAGAACGCCCGAGTCTGAAATCGAGTAATAACGGGCCTAAAAGCTAGATCAAAATCTGCATTTTTCATTTTATTAAAATTGCATCAGATCTGATGCAAGTGCGTTTTCATCATTTTCTGTATCATTTTGGGTCTCGGCTGAAACACGAAAGTTGTCCGGAATATCGTTTTGCATAAAAACTCGCGAAATTTGGTCTAAAAGTGCAAAAGTGTGGGGATTTTTTGATGATTTCTACAAAAAGTCACGAAATTTTGTTTAAAAACACAAGATGATAGAAAAACATAGGGGTAAAAGTTAGTGAATCATTATTTTGGAAAAAGTAAAGTAGTTGCTGATTTTGTTGAAAGAATAGGATTTTGAGCGTTTTGGTGTCCGTTTAAGCTTGAAAAATATTAACGAATGTTATTAAATGACTAATAAACTATTGGGTGCGTCCGGTCATGTAAAAAAAAATATAGGAAGTCTATTTTCGTAAACTTTTTATATATAAACATATATTATGGGAAATAAGAATAGTATATGAATAATGGATGGGTCGGTATTATCGGGAACATAATATTTTATTTAACGATATTAATGTCTTCGAAAGTTCGAACTTACTAAAAATAGTAACTTTCTAAAAATAGTATACTTTCTCTAAAGCATATGGTTGCCAAATAACTTAGGAGGTACACACATTTGGATTCCATTATTCTTTTATATATATATGTGACTTATGTGTTATTTTATTTTATCTCTCCTTTTTCCTAATTGCGCTCCATCGCTTTTGGTCGCGGTTATAATCTCTTGTCTTCATATCCTCCATCGCCATCGATATCACGTGTCTCATAACGATTCCGGTTGAACTTTTGAAGCCATATCTTATTGTAACCATTTCACCAATTAATTTGTAAGCCACTCTTTGCTACTCTCATGCATGCCACTCACTATTTTATAAGCTAATGTAATGTCACCTTATAAAATTTAAATTGCTTTCTTTTTACAAATTGTTTTACTTGGGTCTCATAAAATATTTGTTCTGACCTCTTAAAAATTTCTTATTTATCTAGAAAATTACTTTACTTCCATATTATAAAGCGTTTCATACATTATTTCTAAACGGTATGGTTTATACAAAAAAAAAAAAAAAAAAAAAAAAAAAAAAAAAAAAAAAAACCTAATTTGACGAAACTGAGCATTGCATTGCTAGTCCTTAATTATACATAGCCTGATCACCTATGTATAATTTAGGAGGAGCCATGCAAGGCTGAATAGTAGTCACCGTAAGATCTTGATAAAGACCAACTTTTTACCTATTGCTCTGGAAAACAAAATTTTTATGTGTTATGCAATGGTATAATTGAGGGCAAACCGCAAATGTACCCCTATCTCTTCTTCGAACATATCGGGTACGTTCTACTAACAACCATCGTCAATTTTCCTTTCATCTCTCTTCATGATGAAATCTTTAGGCCGCTCGTCTAAAATTTGACCATAAATACCAAACATAGAGTTCTGACGTTACTCATCTTTCTACTCGACCCACCTTCTTTGAGTAACATTGGTAGATCTCCGAGATGTCTCCGGATGTGATTAATGAAGTATGAATAAATGAGTTTACGTGTATCCCCAGGATGTTCGTCTTCTACTGACTCAACAATTTGTCATAGCTAACCCATGTTGCGTTAACTTCTCTATTTTAATCACTAACCTTGTCTCTTTTGTACAAGTGCCAATCTAAAACTTTCTTCGATTTGAGATTTGTTGTATGGATTTCCTTTTTCGGTTGTGTATCGACCGTCGCAAACTTAATGTGCTGACGGTGACCGTCTCATGAATTGACGACTGGATAAATTCTTCTTTTCCAATTTTTGGACCGCCGTCACTTATATTCCATTGTTTCCTTTAAGAACTCTCTCGACATTAAATTCGTTCCCTCATACCATTGCCTACGCATTATACGTTTACTATCCTTGTTCCAGCTTCGTTGCTATTTTGTTACTTTGTTAAACTCCCGAGCATGTTCCATGTCTACCTTAAATGCGCTAAATACCTTCACGGATTATGAAAATTTTATAAATTTTTCACAAGTGTCTAAATTACCAAAATAACCTTCTCAAGTTAAAGAGTCGATTTTAACCACCCTCTTTTGTAGAAACCATAACTAACATTTATAATAACACCATGCCTTATCTTTCAAATCACATGTTTTATATATCACGTTTTAATCACATCTTAATGAAATGACCGATTTAAACTTCGTTTCAACAAATGACTCTTAACGAATTAGAAAATAGATTTTCTAAATAGCAACCGCGAATCCGAGAGTTCAACAAAGCCTTTATACGTACATTTATCTAAAAGGTTTTCAAAAGCACCACAGTGATTATTGAACATATTTTACCTTCATTTGAACACTCTTTTTATGAAAGAAAAACCTAATAAGTGCCTTAAAAATGTTGACCCACTAAGGATACATATTCGTCTTAATCTCTCAAAGAAATAGTTTTAAAAAATTCTCCTTACTAGTGATTTCATTTTCAAATCACCAAACCCTTAATAAATCCTTATAATAATATTTTCATCATTTTATGAATGACTTAACACTTTAATTTCGTAACCAAACGAACTTCACATTTTCATAATCTAGAAAGTGTCTAAGCCTAGCATTTTCTAGTAAAGTGAATTCTTGCGTTTTACGGTTTATGCGATTCACGACTTCTCGTTTCTTGTTAATCTTAAGTTCTTTTAGGCATTTCATCCGTTTAAGTGCTTACCGTGTTTATTCTATCTTTGAAATCCCTCGGTGGCCTTAAAAGCTAATTTTGGCATCTTTCGTTAAAATTCATGTATCAGTCACGTTTAGTCAAAATCTTATGTTTTCGCTTAAAAATCGTACTTTTATCGATCGAGAAGATTTCTTCAGAAACAATTACCGTAACTCTTCTTGAGCAAGCGTAAGGCGAATCGGAGGAATCGAGCGCCGGGACGTCGCTCCCGTAAGGAGGGGAGAATGTAAACTCCCGTATAAAAGGTCACTATTTATTTTAACTCCTATATTAATTTTATAAATTTACATTTTCAAAAATTTGGTTAAAATCAAAAATTTTGGATTCTAGCGAGTTTCGGACCGTAAGTCACTTGTTATCGATCGAGAAGCTAATGGACGCTTAATTATAGTCCCGTAAATTTTATTAGAGGCATTTCAGTTGAATATATTATCACCGACCTATTTTGGATGTGACGTGTTTTAAATTATTTGTTTCGCGAAATTTAAGCGTCGTACCGTGCATTGAATAATTATTCGTTTTAACGAACGAGAAACCGTGAATTTTTATTTTATTCTCGAGAGCGTGAAAAATTTATATTTTATTTTCATTTTTGTAATTTTAAACTTCTCCCGTTGGTTGCCGAAAACGAGACTAAAAATCGTGTTTTTATAAAAATTACCAAACCGGGCTAGTTTTTGGGCCCGAAATCTACCAAAATACTAAGTTAATAAAAATCGGTCCAATCCCCCTCCCCTTTTCTTTTTCAGCCGAACCACACTCACCCATATATATAGATATGTAAATTTTTTTCTAAAGATACACATTACTTACTTCCTTATTCATACACACAATTACCTATTTTTGGCAAATAAAACTTCCCTACTAATTTCTTTTAAATAAACCAAACACAATCATTATGCACCTCCTCATCTTATTAGGCCAAAAACCCAAGCCTAATCAAACTTGCCTATTTTCTTTACCCTTGCATGTAAATACCGTATTTTTCACTCTAGCTTTTCTTTTAAAACTCATAGATAACACACACAATCAAAAACCAACAATTAAAAACCCTCTTTTCTCTCCTCTGTGGAACGAACACAGTAACACCACCATTATCATCTTTCAATTTTTATTAAAACCTCACTATTTAAATCACAAACTACTCCAAAATCATTGTTATAATAACCCCTATTCATAAAATCAATCAAAAACACCATGGAAGGGTTTTCATGATTCTTGATTATTAGGGTTTTTTTTATTACTAGTGAAAGAAGAAGTATTAGGGTTTATTGGTGAAGATTATAACAAGATTTGAAGAATAAAAATCAAGTTAGGGTTTTGTTGTGGGTCTCTTAAATTCGGCAGCCATAAGGTGTAGGGAGAAGTGTTTGTGTTCTTGATAAATTATCCATTCTAAAATCATTGTGAGCTCTCTAATTTTCTTATTTTGATTATGGTTAAATCTTGGTTTTTCATATTTTTGATTTGTTATTTTATTAAACATGCTTGAATGGGTTTAATTGGTTTTGATTTCTTTGATGAACATTATATTTTGATCTATAAAAATCATGTATATGTATAAGGGATATGTTAAATGATATATAAGTGGCCTTGCAAGTTAATGAGAAGTGATTTATACAAGTTTTGGATGGATTTAATTGTGATTTGTGAAGATAGTTTTAGGGCAGTAGCAAAAACGTATCATAACTTTAAAAATATTGCTTGGGGTCTGTGATTAAATTACATAGGTAGATAGGTATATGTCTCAGCTCTATGGGATAGTTGGATGCTCAACCAATTGTTCCGGACGAGTGAGATATGGCCAAAATACGAAACAAGGTCAAATCTGAACCATCGATTAGGATGCGTGTTTTTCTACAGATTATTGAACTAAAGGTTGGGTTTTTAAAACATGGACTTGTACTAGACATCATAGGGAAGCTCTAGCACTTTGCCTCACGTTCTTTACTATTATAGATTTTGATTTATGACCGATTCCGTAAAGGTGTTTGATTTGGTTAACATTCTGTTTTGGTAGTCTGTCATTAAAATAGTAATTCCCATTGATTGGTAAAAGTTTAGAATGATTGGGCTAATTTTATAGAAACTAGATTCAAATAGCTTTCCATGAGCGAAAACCTCATATTCATAGCCCTTACGGATTAATAGTTATGCTTTCCTAAAAACTGGTCAAATCAGAAACTGAAATTTTTACGTCTTTTCTAATAACGTATAAAGTACACAATTATGATAATAAGATAAAAAGTAATATATAAAACTTAGTATATGTTTAATTACTTATAAACTCAGGTTATTAGGCATATTTTGGAATAAAACCATTTAGTTAAGTCAAGGTGCAACGCCACGCATATATCTAAGAAACATATCCCATAATTGTTAAATTTTCGTACGTATTGTTTTTATTTTTATATTTTACTAAGTCGCGTCACTCCTATAGGTTGTCGGTGATTGTTGGTGATATCTCTCGATCTATATACTCAGCTCCTCGATCTTCGTCGTTTACTTGACTTACGGTGAGTTCATAGCCTCGCTTTTCAAGTATTTTTCTTAAACCCCGCGAGGGAGATGCATGCTAGTTTTTATAAAACGAACACAAGTAGGTTTTTCTCCTATGCTTGGACCCGTATGTGAATATATGTTGTTGCTTGAGTAGCTTTCGTCATAAGACCCCAATCGTGAGCCGTCAACTACCTATGATGGGTAGCCGCTCATACAATTAATAGCGCTATGGGCTTGACAACCCGGTTCGGTTTTTGGGAAGTTTGAATCCGGAAAGTGAGCACTCCCAATGTACGGACATATTGTATGGAGATTTGAGTAGGTATCTGACGAAAATACCTAACCTGGGGGCATTCATTGTATAATTAATTGATTATAAATTTCGTCAATGGGATCGGTGTCGCGAGCTCAATGCAACTGTTGGTTATTAGCTTGTCTGGCCTACAAGTCTATATGATGCTTATAAATATTATAATGCTTGTGTTCAACTGTTTATTACTTATAAAACCTATGAATTCACTCAACCTCGTGTTGACTTTTTAGCATGTTTCATCTCAGGTAATTGAAGTGCGGAGGCTTGGAGGCAATAAAGAGGAGGATTTGCGCTAAATTTTTGTTCACCATTTAAAAATCCATTCCTCATTAAAAACTTGTTTTAGTTTGGTTATATCAAACTTATGTACTGTATGGTGATGATCTCTTGGGACTACGCTTTTGAACTCTGAAATTAATGGAATGGAATGGTTGTTTGTTTTCTTTTAAACGTCTCTTTGAGTCGTACTTTATACCTTGTGATTATTGTACTAATATTTAACACCCAAATTGTTGGTTCCGCTGCGTGTAAATTTGGGGGTGTTAAACTGGTACTAAGCTAAATACCGAGTTCTACTTCGAGATAGAACCAATCTAACACACTATGTATTTTGAGGCCTAAATACTAACCTATCATACACATATGATACACACAACACACAACACAAGATATACAAGATGAATGATTATCACAAACGTGATGACACAACTAAACTAATAACACTTGAAGCTTGACGTCTTCTTGAGTGTTCTTCACTAAAGAGTGGAATGAGTTGATCACTTGTAATGGATTATGTAACAAGTATAATGATCAAAGAATATGCAAAAGATAAAATATGTATAAGAAAAATATTTGTCAAGAGTTGTTTGAAATGAAGGAGTGAGGTTGGTATTTATAGGCAACCATTTGAATTTCAAATTCTGTCCCAGGGGAACAAGACGTGCGACCCACGGATCCACCATCTCCTGGATCCGTGCAGTGCATTTGGTGGATCCGTGGGAGGAGCTGGGACAAAAATTGTCATTTTGTGATTAACCCCAAATCTATACAAAATATTGTTTTGTACTTATTAAAACTAGTTTAATAGATTCTTCTAGAAGAAAATATTTCTTAACATGAATAAGGAAAGATTTTCTAGATTTGGGAAGATTTGGAAAGATTGTTTTCACTTATGGTTAATCCTATTTTGTCTTACATGATTAATATAACTAGCTTATAATTAATCATGTGTTAAGTTAAATCATTTGATTAGAAAAGATTTATGCAAATGATAATATTTTTCTTTGATCATTAACTATGTTTAATAATGTCATATTCATACCTTAAGTGATTAGTCGTCGTCAAGTAAACTTTCGACTAAATAACTTGTTTACGTAAACTTTTACGTAGTATGACATTATATTTGTTATTATCAAAACATGAAGATCATTAAATATAAATATCGTTTTTGCGTGAATATTTGTATTAACAATCTCCCCCTTTTTGATGATGACAAAATATAAACTCATGCTTATTTAAAAGTTACTAAATAAGTATTTAGTAGATGAGTTTACATATTTTCTCCCCCTTTTTGTCGAAGCAATCTTTTCAGCAGTTGTAACTTTGTACCAGCAACATTAACTCTGAACAAGCAGTAGTAACTTATACACCAGCATAATTAACTGTATACAAGCAGTAGTAACTACTTCGAATATTTTCTTCAATCTTCATCAGTAGTACTAACTTTACTCTAGCAGTACTAACTTATACTAGCAGTACTAAGTTACACTAGCAGTAGTAACTAGCAGTACTAAGTTACACTAGTAGTAGTAACTAGCAGTACTAAGTTACACTAGCAGTAGTAACTAGCAGTACTAACTACTTAGCATATTTTTCATTAAGATTACTAAACATCACTAAGTTTTGCTTAGCAGCAGTAACTCTAACCTTAGCAGCAGTAACTCTAAGATCATCATGAAGTCTTTTAATCCCAACAATCCTCCCCTAAACTTGATATTCTTCTTCAAAATCTTAAATTTCTTCATTGAAAGCTTCATAATCACTAGGAGGATGCTTCCAAATACTTCATTGATTCTTGAGCTTGTGTTTTGGTATGAGCTTAGAAGTAGATAACAACATTTCATTCCAATGAGATCAGCTTGGAGCATCTTGTTTCAGAGCATATCAGTGATTGTAGCTGGTGTAAGGGGATATCTCTTTTCTCCAGCATAAAGATATGCATAGATTGCACCCTCAGAAAATATACTCCACATGAATTAAATAGTTTCCAAACCAACACTTTCTATCCTTGTAGATTCCTCTACAATGTATCTTCTATATGATGTCTAAACATTGTCTTTAGATCACCCCATAGCACTCTCTCATATCCTTCTTCTGGCGTTATTGATCCATGCTTAGCTTTTTACTTAAATTTAAATTATAAATTTATTACCAACTTCCACAGAGTTTCCAAGTCTTCCCTGTCAAAGTTTTTAAGCATCTAAATAAAGGATGAGCACCTATTTGAACCTCCATCAGCTCTTATAATTTGGAAGTAGCCAATCTTTCCTTCTTTAATGATCTTCTAATCAACAATGCTTGGAGGCTTAGTGGCCAAAGGAATAACATCAACTACTACTTCCTCTTCATCAGGTTTGATTTCCATCATACTTTGAAGCTCAGTTGTTTCTTGATCATCATCTATCTTCTTCAACCTTTTTGTCCATCATCCTGTCTAGCTCTCAACATGATGCCCTTTTTTGAACATTTCCTTCTGCTCTTGTCTCACTGCCTTCTACCAATTTTGTATCCATTTCTACAAATATATTTACCCTTTTCATAGCTTTCTCAAATAATTCTTGAACATTGGCAAAAGACTTGTTCTTCAAATCTTTGGGCTTCCATCCTGCCATGTTTTTCAGATAAGTAGTCATGATACTTCTTTGTTGAGCTTTGGTAAGTGGTTTGTTCCTCTTTTCCCTTTTCTTCTTTTCTCTAAGAGTTGTTGAAATAGTTTAGCCCTTTCTTCAATGGTCAACTCTTCTTTGTTCCTTGCTGTAGTCCCTTTCAGCTAATAACTGAATCTTCCCAATCTTTGCCTGAATACATTCCATTCATTCAATTAAGGCAACATAGCTCTTGTTATTTCTCAACATTTTCCTTTGCAAGTCTTACTTCTTCTTCTTCAGCTTGTAGTCTGAAAGCAAGTTCTTCATCAAGCCTGATTTGATCTTTCTTCTTTATAGGTTCTTCAGGTTCTACCATTTTTCCTTTACCTTTATCCTTTGATGGTAGTTGTTGAGGTCTTGTTCTTGTTGTAGATTCACTCTTCTCTTCTATCACAACCCCTTTGACTTTGGGTTTTGCACTTTTGATCTCTATTAAAGTTTGAGCAAGAGTCAATTCAGTTGGACTGGAAGTACTAACCTCAACACTAGCAGTAGTAACTACTTCACCATCAGTAGTAACTAGATCAGCAGTACTAACTTCCTTTTCAGCCACATCCTTTTCTGCAAACACTTCTTCATCATCAAGGACTCCTGTATCAACCATTTCGGCATCATAAACATTCTCCAGGGTGATGTCTTCATCAGCATCAATATCATGAATTTTCCTCCCCTGTTTGGATGCATCCTCCTAATCACCCAAACCTTCATCTTTAGAGGATTTGTAACACCCCCATTTTTACATATAGCAGCGGAAGCTAATCTAGGGTATTACTTCAAGGTACAACAGTCATAATCATAGAAAACGAATCAAAAAGAGTCATTTATGAAAATAAGTTATCATTCATTATTTCTTGCGGCACTGATTTGTATAATTCCCTTTTTCTCCACAGGCATGACATACAACTGTCACTGGTAGTTGATTACTTCCATTGGTTGGCTTCTTGTTTCGGCAGTTCTTACTCAAATGACCCACCTTGTTGCAAATATTACATTTGCCAGTACAAGGTCCGTTGTGATAGAAATTGCATCTCTTGCACAAAGGGAGATCTCCGGCATACCTACCATTTTCTGAATGATAAATAAATAACGCATTAGGCTTACTACCAGCTCTTGGCCTTCGGTTTTGTTTGTTGGCGATGTTGTAACTAATGTTGGTGTTGCAGTAGTTTTTGTTTTGTAGCGGGAGCTATAGTTGAAAGTTCTTGCTGTCGTCAAACTTTCTTTTGTTATCACTCGATACTTGCATTGGAGCATGCTTAGTTACTTGATCAATTAGCCTTTGGGCTATGTTGATGGCTTCCTCTAAAGTTTGAGGCTTCAAGGCAGTAACATTTCCTTTAATGCTTCGAGGTAGTCCCCGATGAAAGTTTCCAAGAATTTTATGTTGTTTGGCACCATGTTTGACATAGAACCGTTAGATCTGGAATCTTCCAAACAATAAGGATTTAAGATCATATCCCCTTTACAATCAGATTGTAAAGTTCTTCTTCCATCTTTCTGATCTCAGTCCGGGGACAATACTTGTTCGTCAGAAGCCTTTTTAACTCAGTCCAGGTGATTTGATTGGCTTGCTCTATTCCCATAGGCTGGGCATATCATATGGCACCAGACAAGGCATCGTCATTGCAAAGTACCAGAGCAAAACGTTAGCTTTGTTTTCTTCGGCACATCTGCTACGGGAGAACACTGATTCGGTTCGCTCAAACCAGCGAATAAGGCCAACTCTTGACCAGTCCGTACCATTAAAGTAGAAAGGTTGACAGCTAATGAACTCTTTGTAGTTTCCCGTTTTCAACTGCAGGAGTCATAGGACCTGTGGTTCCCTGTTTGGGATACATAGCACATGCTATTGTTGCAGCTTGAGCTTCTAAGAGCCGAGGTGACACCTATCAGCACTAACTTCTAATGGATTCTTTGAGTCATAGCGGAATGCTTCCGTTTTGATGCTTTTTTTTGGAGGCATTTGGTCCGTCCAAATCAACACGTATAAAATATATAATATAATATATAAATACGTAATAATAAGGAAGATATCAATAATAATATAGTATAGTATTACCGTCGGGTTCTTAGAAAATCACTTTTAACCAAAGCAATTTCAAAAACCTTCCGGGTCGTTTCCTCGACGAGAGATGAATGGAAATCTACGTTCAAGTTGTAAATAATAGCATAAAAGTTTTTGGTTTGGTTTTCTAAATCTACTTAAAAAGGGAAAGCATATAAAAGGTAAAACAAATATTGTTTTTAAACTATTTTATAAACTAAAAAATAACTATAATTAATCGAAGTTTTAAAACTACAAGATAATAGTAAAAATGATCTAAAAATATAAATGGCTAAAATGCTTGCTAAGTGACGTGAAATGTTCATTAAGTGCGGGCTTAGGTTTAACGAATTAAAATGACAAGTAAAATGAAATGTGATATGTGTAAAATACACATATCCATTTATACCTAAAATAACCCAATTAAACCCAAAACAGACCAAAAAATGGCAAAAATATGCTTGTATTTGTGTTTTGTGTGTGCAGGTACGGATAAGTCAAAAATCACAAGAAAACAATCAAAAGCAAGCAAGCCCGGACACGAGAATCAGAAGAGTTCAAAAAGAAGCCAAAGATCCAAAGCCTTAGCCAATCTTCATCTACAAGGGCCATTCTTGCAATTTCCCAAAGTTATTTATAACTTAAAAAGAGGAAATGAAAGAGAGGGGCCAAAAAGTGATTAACTTCCCAAACCTCTAAAAATTATTTAAACTGGTCGAAAAAGAAGCGGGAACCACTTTTACTATTCATCCGTCTTCTTCATTTCACCCCCATGGTAAAACAAGGGGCAAATCAAAATTAGAGGGTGATTAAGTCAATTCAAGAGGTCTACATCACAAACCCAGGGTCAAATCAGTCTTTAATCAAAGGATTCATTAAAGAAGAGCCACATCATCAAGTAAAGAAGCACAAATTGTGATGGGTTTTGTGCTAAACTTACTCACAAAACTAACACAAACGTCACATCAAAGAATGCCAGCCTGGCAATCCTCAGGTGTCCACAAAATGATCCAACGGCCACAATTGATGATCAAATGATTGAAGAAATGAATGGCAGAGATTGAAAGATTGAAAAGCAGGGCTAGAGGTCCTAGAAGCTTCAGCTGGGCACTATAAAAAGACCTCATTCTCACACACACATCATCTAGTTTTTGAATCCGTTTTTTCTTTCTTTGTTATCTAGTTTTTATATGATTTTTAGCTTTAATCCGTATTTTTACTTAAATGTTCTTGTAATTTCCTTTTCTAGTAAGTAAATTCATTTTCAAATTAATGAAATTCTTTTAATTTTGTCATAAGCTCTTCCTATTTTTTCAACCCTTTAAGCTCATCTTAATAAGCAAAAATGTCTCAATAAGCTACTTATAAGCACTTTCATCTATAAGCAGAAATAGAGCTTTTGAAATTCAGTATAAAACCTATCTAAACCTTAATCAGTTTTTAAACTTACATGATCTTAATTGGATCTAAGCTTTTGGAAGGGGATCTTACCTTGGAAGAGATTCCCAAGGACTTATTACTCTAGCTAATTCAATAAGCTAGAGGAGCTTGTAGCTGCCTTAATTGGTCTCTTGTTTAGCTAAGAGGAGTTTTGTAAGTTTCTCTTTTAGTTTCCTTTTAATTCAGTTTTAAATATTGATAGTAAATTGCTTTGCTATGTTTAGGATCGTTATTTGCTTATTCTCTTTGCTTGTAGTGTTTCAAATTTCTCTTCTAGTGCAATTTAGTATATGATTTATCTGTTTTTGGGCATAAATAGTTATTTAGATCTTTAAGTTACAATTTTGTCATAAAAACTCATAAAATCCAAAAACCTTAGTTTAATTAGTAAGATTTTAGAATTTTGCTTATTCAGTTGTTTAATCATGATTGTTAAGTTGTTTTAGCTATTGTTATCTGGTATTAAGTGTTTGTTCATTAGATTTCTCTTAAAAGCTTTTCTCAAATTCTGTCATGATTTTTAAGGAGTGTTTGGTTTAGTGCAATCTCAAAATTGCACTAGCAGTACTAACTTCAGTTAGTACTGCTGAGCCTTTACACTACCAGTACTAACCTCAGTTAGTACTGTTAGCTTTAATCTCAGTAGAATTAAGTTTAGTTTCAGCTTATTTAGATTTAGTTTTCATTTTCTAGCTTATTTCATTGCTTATTTAGTTTTTTAAAAGTCAAAATTGCACCAGCAGTACTTTCAAGTGAAAGTACTGCTGAACTTTTTACACTACCAGTACTAACCTCAGTTAGTACTGCTGTGTTCATAGCTTAGTTTAGATAAGTAATTTTAAGATTTAGCTTATTAAATTCAGTAGGATTTAAGTTTTAATATAGCTTAATATAGTTTAAGTCTTTAATTTCATTTTCTAGCTTATTATCTTAGCTTACTTTTGCTGTCAAAAATCATAAAAAACCAGAAAACTCCAAAAACAATACTTAAAACTTATAGATTTAAATTGTTACTTTAGCTTATGGAATCTAGCATTTTCTAGCTTAACTAGATAGATTATAAGTATTTTTTTAAAAGTCCTTAAAGTTTAGAGTCTAATTTAGCTTTATAAATTTTCATTGCTGCTTGATCTTAAGGTTTCCTTTGCCTTATTTCCTGAGTGGCTTACTTAATGAACAATTTCATTAGCAAAAAAGTAGTTTAAAGCTTTAGTTTCTTTTCAATTTAAGATTAAGAGATCATCAAGCTCTTTAGAACTTCTCCTTTTTCATTTTTGGTCTAGTTTTGAGTTTTTTATAGCTTATTTTCAAACCAAGGGTTAGAGCCTCCTTTCTGTAAACAGCTTATCAATAAGACACTTTTTAGAGCTTTATCCTTTGAGGTTTCAGGCTATAGTGTTTTTGTTAAAGTCGTTCCCACTACTTCCCCTACAAACTTTGCTTCTTTGATTTTTTAATTTTAAAGTTCTTTAAAAATTTCGAATGCTTTATTGGACTAGTTTTGATGTCGGATGATTCTCATGGGTCTCAGGGTAGAAAGTGTAACTTTTCAATCTTAGTTGTTTTTCAGTCAGTTTCCCTGTCAGTTAGAGTTTTTCCCCGTTAGTCCTTCTCCTATTTGCAAACATTATCCCATTAATTAAGTTTTAAATTAGTTTATTTAGTTTTAATTAATAATTAGGGTTAAGTTTTAATTAGTTTAATTAAACTTTTATAAAAAGATAAAAATTAGGGCTATTATTTTTAATAATTTTCGGCAATTTTTCTTTATTTAGTGAAATTTTAGTTTACATTTTAGGGATTTAAAATTAGTTTATTTGCTTAATTGTCATTATTTGTTGCTTCTTAATTTCATAGTTATAGCTTATCCAAAATATCCTTGCTTCATTCAAATCAGAATCCGAACTAAGGCGTGGTTTCAATCTCACTAGTCATTGGGGAAACGACCCGGGTGATCATACTTGCCCGGTCTAATATACGTATTATATATTATATTATATATATTTTTGAGAGTGAATTTTATCAAGGGTAACTTGGTAATCTTCTTAATTACTCTTTTAAAAGTATTATATTTTATAAATATTTTACGTGTATAAAACTACGAATCAGTTTTTGGCGCCGTTGCCGGGGACTAGTGTCTACGATTCCTACGTTTTTGTTTGTTGATTTGGTTTGAAGATCCTTTCGTCCTCGAAAGTTTCATTCTTGTTTTTAAAATTCAAAAATATAAAAAAAATATAAAATATAAAAAGTAAAAAAAAAATATTTTCCTTTTCTTTTTAGTATAAGTAAAAGATAAAAAAATATAGAAAAATCAAAAACATAAAAAATTGTCCTTTAAAAAAAATAAAAAAAAAAATAAACAAAGTTGGTAATCGAACACCAACAAATAATATCTTCTATTGAGATATTATCATTTCAATTTCCGGTGAACTTGTAATTGTTCCCAAATCGTAATCAAAGATTTAACACTTACCTTTTGTGTCTCTACCAAGTACGGCTCACCTTGAAAAGAAATTTTCAAGAGCTACCGTGAAGTAGTTGATTATTTGGTTTAAGTCTCTTTCGTGTAACCGTTAAAATTCATTGCTAAAAAAAAAAAAAAAAAAAAAAAAAAATTAGTGTAAAATTTTGCTTTTTAATTGTTAGTTTTTCTTTTTATGCGCACTCGTCGTATCTGCAATCTCGTATACGTCCGTCAACATACAAACCTTCCGGTTGTTGAAAATTTTGATTTAGAAGAACCAATAGTGAACAAAACCGTTGTTTTCAATGGCCGACAATCCTAACACTGGCCCAAATGTTTACAAAGCACCGTATGAAGGTATGGAAGATGCAATAGTTGTCCGCACGATCAATGCTAACAATTTCGAGCTTAAGCAACCTTTAATCAATCTTGTGCAAAGCAATAAGTTTACGGGTAGACAAGATCCCCACAATCACCTTCGATTTTTTAATAAGGTCACTTCAACGTTTAGACATCCAGAAGTTCCGAATACTTCGGTTAAGCTTTTGCTTTTCCCTTTTTCTCTAGACGGTGAAGCCCGAGATTGGTTAGACAAGGAACCTCCTAGATCAATTCTCACATGGGACGACCTTGTTTCAAAATTCATAAACCAATACTTTCCCCCGTTCAAAAACACTTACTATCGGCAATGAGAATCCATTACTTTTTTATAAAAAACAACAAAACATTCAACGAAGCATGGAAACGATTTTAAAGGACCCTTCGTCAATGTCCTCACCATGCTTTTCAAACTCCACCAACATCGATACCTTTATTACAATTCTTTGAATTCAAATGATCAAGATGCCCTTAGATTCTGCAGCAGGTGGCAAATTTCTTAGACAAGATGGCCTCAAGAAGGTTTAGCAAATTATTTGAAAGCAAGATCAAAAGTTCAGTTACTCTAGAAAGTCGTGCTAATGATTCAAGAGTGAGTACGGATGCTCCTCTTTCTAATTCTTCACCTTCTAATAATTCTTTCGATATACAACAAATAGCCGCTTCATCTCGAGGGATAATGATGACCATCAAGATGAACAAATGATGAATCAAATGATAAGCTTTAGTTGATTACTACTCCTGCAACCGGTCAAAGCAGTTGAGGAAGTGATGTGCACTTTGTGGATTTCATATCAACCATTTTAACCTTTATCCCATTAACTCGAGGTGAGAACGATTTTCCCATTTTTACATGACAATATCACAACAATTCCAACAAACCGCAGCCACGTTGAGAAATTTTCTCGCAAAGAAACCAACCTTCCAATTTGGCAAGTCAAATGAACCACCGGGTTTCAAATCAAACCAGAATGTCCAAACAATCCAAACCGTTATATCAAGGAAAAAACCCAATTTCTAAATTTCAACCAAAACCGTGGAGGAAACTTTACTCAAAAACCGTCAAAACAACCAAAAAAACAAAAAAACAAAGAATCAATTTATCAAACTTCACCCTAACACCACCAACCAATCACGTTTTACCTTACTAACCTCCAACAAATAGTTTTTGAAAACAATTTTGAAAGCTACGTCAAAGCAAACGATGCATATTAATAGAATGTGTCAAAATCAAATCAGTATGGCAAAATCAAATGGCAAATTACAAGTTTGTTAACAGCCTTCTGCACCAAGTTTTGATGATTTAGGCAATTCCAACCAAGTTCAATTCAAGTTACTTTTACCTAGCAATACCATACAAACTCCAAGACATGAATGCCAAGGCAATTACAACTCGTAGTGGTGTTTCATACGATAGACCTCCGATTCTCGCCGTGGTGAAAAGAAAGTGAGGTGACAAAGGATACGGAGCTACCAAGCACCGAAGACATCCAACCTCCTCCATTGATCCATGAACATACCAAAGACAAAGAGCCAATCAAAGAGCCTTCTTTCGTTGCCAACAAAGGCAAACCTAATTTACCTTACCCATCAAGACTCAACAAACAAAAGATTCGTGAAAAGGATGATATCCTGGCTTCAAATGTTTTACTGGAAAATCTTTCCGTAATCTTCACTTTGAGCTAAGTTTCGCGGAGCTCTCATTCAAATGCCAAAGTTGCTCCGATGTACCAAAAATATGCTTAAGTACAAAGAACAATTAATTGAGTTAACCAAAACACCGTTGAATGAAAATTGTAGTGGCGGTAGTCCATAAAAAGCTTCCCCGAAAATCTAGGTGACCCTGGGTCTATTTCTCCATCCCTTGTGATTTTTCAGAGTTCGATAGTTACTTAGCCCATGCCGATTTAGGAGGTAGTATCAATCTCATGCCTTTTATGCCATTTCTGGAAAAATCTCAGGCCTAACCCCGACACAAAAAAAGGTTTTAGAATTAGCCGACCGTAACAATCCAAACCAACCGGTGTTGCAGAAAATGTTTTTGTCAAAGTAGGGAAGTTTTACTTTCCCGCCCGACTTGTTGTTCTTGGATTTATAGCCGATCCTCGATACCGTTTTGATACTCGAGCTACCCTTTCTTAGGACGGCTCATGCTTTAATCGATGTTTACGAAGGAGAAATTACTCTTAGGAATGATGATCAATCGTTAACCCTTAAATGTGGTGATGCACCTTCCATTTCCTACAACAATCTCGAATCATTGAAGAAAGTTGATCTAATCGATGTTACTTGTGAAGAGTACTCACAAGAAGTACTTGGATTTTCTGATTCCGTTGCTTACAACAATCCTTCTCCGTACTTCGATCCGATTGTTTCTACTTCATCTCCAACACTTACTCCGTTTGATGAAAGTGATTTTCTACTCTTTGAAGAAGCCGATGCTTTCATAGCAATCGATGATGAACCAGTTTCACCAGTTTTCAATGCTACGTACTATGATCCCGAGGGTGACATTCTCATTCTCGAGGCACTTCTCAACAATGATCCATTACCTCAACCAAACCAAGGAGATTACTTACCCGGAATTCAAAAAGATCTTAAAGTTGTTGAACCAAAGAAGTCTTCAGTCGAATATGCTACTTCTTATGAACCAAAAGTTGAAATTCCCGAAGTCGAGCTTAAAGAGTTACCTCCGCATCTCGAGTATGCATTTTTAGAGGAAAATAACAAGCTTCCAGTCATAATTTCAAAAGATTTAAGCCAAGAAGAAAAGACCTCACTCATTAACGTTCTCAAAAACCGAAAACAAGCAATTGCTTGGAAACTTTCTGATATCCGAGGCATAGATCCAGAGTTTTGCTCACACAAAATCCTTTTAGAAGATGATTACCAACCTTCAGTCCAACATCAAAGGAGGGTTAACCCTAAAATCCACGACGTCATCAAGAAAGAAGTAGAAAAACTTCTTGACGCAGGATTGATTTATCCAATCTCGGATAGTCCATGGGTTAGTCCAGTCCATTGTGTTCCTAAAAAAGGTGGTATGACCGTTGTCACAAACGAAGAAAATGAGCTGGTGCCTACAAGATTAGTCACGGGATGGAGAGTTTGCATCGATTATCGAAAGTTAAACGAAGCAACTTGTAAAGACCATTTTCCGTTACCATTCATGGACCAGATGTTAGAGCGATTAGCCGGCAATGAGTTTTATTGTTTCTTAGATGGTTTTTCAGGGTATTTCCAAATTCCCATTGAACCTAAAGATCAAGAAAAAACTACTTTCACGTGCCCATACGGAACTTTCGCGTACCGTCGTATGCCATTCGGTTTATGCAATGCTCCCGGAACTTTCCAACGTTGTATGATGGCCATTTTTCACGATATGATAGAGAAAACAATGGAAGTTTTTATGGACGATTTCTTTAGTTTTCTTGGAGAATTCCTTTTATTTCCTCGTGTCTCGCCAATTTAGATAAAATGGGCCCCCCCCCCCCAAAGTGTGAAGAACAACCAATTAGCACTAAATTGGGAAAAGAAAGCCATTTCCATGGTTAAAGAAGGCATTGTATTAAAGCAAAGATCCAAAAAGGAAATCAAGTCGATAAAGCCAAAGTTGATGTCATTTCTAAGCTATCATCCTCATACCAACAACCGTCAAAGGAATTCGAAGTTTTCTCGGGCAAAAAAAAATGCCAGGATTCTATCGAAATTATATCAAAGAACTTTACCCAAAAACTCTCTCTCGACCCAAGACCCCTCTCTTAGAAAAGAATACTCCTTTCATTTTTTTAGAAGATTGCCTTCTAGCCTTTCAAGCAAAATTAAAAAGAAGTTGACCGAAGCCTCCAATTCCATTAGCACCCAAATTGGGACCAAACCTTTTGAAATCAATTGCGATGCAAGTGATTATGCAAATAGTGGAGGTTCTAGGGCAGAGAATTGAGAAGCATTTTCGACCCATTCATTACGCTAGCAAGACGATGACTGAAGCAGAGACGAATTACACAACAACCGAAAAAGAAATGCTTGCAGTTGTTTAATGCTTAACGAGTAGTTTCGATCATAATCAATCATAACAAGAGGTGTTGTGTTAACCACGTGACCACTCCGCTTTGAAAACCTTTTTCAACAAGAAAGACGCCAAAGCAAGATTGCTTCGATGGGTCTTACTTCTTCAAGAATTTGATTTCAAAGTTATCGATACCAAGGGTGCTGAAAACTATGCAGCTGATCACCTCTCTCGTCTTGAAAACCCTTAGAACAAAGATGATCTTTGACAAATTTTAATTTTAGAAGGCCAGTGACAATATTATTCTTCGAAAGCAAGTTAATGGTGTCGAAGTTTAGATGTGAGAGACGACGATGCCATAACCATGCTTGAGACGAGGTGGCTTTAGCCATTAAGCAAATTGGATTGGGAGTGGGTAAGTCTTGAAGAGTGATGGAGTACAAATCTGTGCCACGAGATCATGTGAGAAGATCATTTCCCTTCAAATCACGGATGTAACATGTAGACTTCTAAAAAGCAACTTCCAAATCCGCATCACGAAATTGGCCGACGGAGAATAAATTGTGATTAAGCCCTTAGACGTAATTAACCCGTTTGATAGTAATAGTTCCTTGAACCAGATCTCCATAACCAAGAATCGGTGCAATTTGATCATTTCCAAACTTCACCGTGCCCAGAAAATTCTCCACAAAAATTAGTTAGAAGTTTGTGGTTTCCGGTCATGTGCTTTGAGCACCCAGAGTTGACGATGAATAGAATTATGTCTACGAGATGCAAAAGAATTAGAAGACAATGGAGTATTGGATAGAGTGGAACACCTAGGAGTCATGTGTTCTGAAATATTAGCATTTCTAGTTTCATTTCCTAGAGGCATACTAGCATTTAGGTTGACATTTCCTATTGTGGACTTAGGTTTCCATTTGTATCCGGGTGGTGTAAACTTAGGGTACCACCAACTGCATGTCTTACTAACTTGCTCATATAACTTCCTAATTATGTTTCTAGGTTTCTTGACAGTGGAGTCTGTTGCAACTGTTTTCTTATGGGATGTTGCAATAGATTGGTTCACATTATGCTTGGGTTCTCTAGTACTAATAGGCACAACAATTGGCTGTCTAGTCCTAGAATTCACGCCATTAATATAATGTAGAACACACAAATCATGATTGTCATTCAGCACACATTTTCCACAAGTAACACAGACAAAGTTAACATTCGAGGTCTTAGCATTCAAACTGTCATTACACGTAGTTACAGACGTTTTATTATTTGAAAACTTAAAATTCCTACGGTGGTCTTCTACTTCTTGCGTCTTCCCTTGACTATTATTAGGCATGACTCTATCTCCCATTTGATTGCTCTTAAGCGGTGGTCTGCTAACGCTAGTATTGAGAATTACTCCTGTAGAAAAGGACACACGTTTGTTAGTTTTCCTAATATCTTAAGGCAATTGTGGTGTTCTAGTTTGATTGGGCTCAGTGTGAACTTTATACATTCCTAGGGCAATCACATTTGTGTTCTTTAAGATAGACTTAATGTTCTGAGGCAAAATCTGTGCATTGACTGGTTTTGAAAAATCATTTGACACATTATTTTTGGTAACTGACTTTGACTTTGAAAAATCTTTCTTTTCAAGAGAATCTGAAAAAATAGCCGGTTTCCCTAAAACTGATTGTCTTTGACTTTTAAAAGCATTCGGTTGTCGAATAACTGATGATTTTTCAAAATTAGTTTCCACAGATTTTCCTTTCATCTTTTCAATGAGTTTCTTCAACTCACTTATTGCAATTCCTTTGTCTTGTAATTGAGCTTTCAAGTCTTGAATTTCAAAGTATTGTTCACGTTCTTTCAGAAATTCCTTTGACTGATTTTCTTTGAAAGATTTGTCATTTTTTATCTTTTCTTTGCACTGTTGTAAATCAAGTTCAAGATTAATCGCATGTTTCTGAAGTGCTTCAAAACTCTTTGACATTGTTCTACTTTTTGAAAGCTCTTTTTCAAGATGTTCACATTTTTCCAAAGTTTCCAAATAATCACATTGCAAATTAGTAACTTCATCCAGATCAGTGTACACACCAAGTATTGCATTCATGTGATCAGCATAATAATATTCCCTTGAAAGTCTGTCGATTTCATTCAAAAACTGTGTTTTTTGAGTTTCCAGTTGAGATTTGAGAGTGTCTACTTCATGTTCAAGAGAATTAAAGTATCTTAAATCAGCAACCATTTCCTCGTTCAAACACAAGTGAAATTTTTCTAAGTCCTCGTTGATAATTCTAATTTAGGGGCAAAAATTTCCTTCGATTGTGTTTTGAATGAAAGGATCTATGTTACCAAAATATGTTCTTTTAGCAATTGTTTGTTTGTAACGTTCCACTCCATCAAAAATCGTGTCAACACTCTTTTTAATCTTGAAAAGTTCTTTAGAGCTTTTACACTTTTTATCCCATGGAATGGATTCATGATATGTGTGAAAACACATATCCGTTTTATATCTAAAATAACCCAAAAAAGATGAAATTATGCTTAAAATGCTTGTATATTGTTTGTTTTGTCTTTGTGATTATGTAGGTACGGATAATGCAAAAATCTTAAGAAAACGGTCAAAACCGAGCAATCACGGACACGAGACAGAAAAGAGTGTACAAGAGCCGAGGATTTGATAGCAAGAAAGGTCAAAACTCAACTCCAGTCAACCTTTAGTCAACCAACGTCAACTCAGTAAATGACAAAACCCAAAAATACCAAATCAGTCCCTCAAAGAAAACCAAATTGCAAAAATAGTCCCTAAACCCTAACGGTGTTAACTCTTTAATTTATAAAGAGTTAACACCCGTTAACTCTTATATAACCCAAAACCGGCCCAACCTTTTAAATAAAATAAAAACCCAAGCCCAAGTCAAAGCGCTATGAGCCTCAGTCAAACACCCTCACTCATACAGTTAATAAAGGCGCGAATGGAAGTTTACTATTCATCATCGTTTTCGCATTTTACCTTACTTAAAACAAAGGGTAAATTCAAATTAAGGACGTGGCTCATTAATTCAGGTGGCAAGGTACAAGTCAGCACCATAAAACGTCATTGATGAGCTTTGATTGGCAAATTCCCAAAAGAGAAGACACGTGAGCATGAGAAGAAACACAAGGGGAATGGATAATTTGCACTATAATGAGTGCAAAAGAAGCACACGAGGCCTGATACACGGAATACCACGCTGGCAATCCGTGTGCTCCTTAATCTAATCTAACCGCTCAAAGATGGTATCCAATGATTGCTAAGATTCAAGGGACAGGATTGATGGGAGAGTATAACAGACTAAGGACCTAGAAGCTTCATCCAAGCCTATAAATAGAAGCCTTCATCACTCCCAAGAGACATATCTAGGAGTAGTTTAAAAATTAGCTTATAGATTTTAGCTTATAATGTAATTTAGCTTAATTTTTAAATGTAATCTTGTTTTTCAATAATTTGTAATCTGTTTTTAATATCAATGAAATTTTAGTTTACTCAATAAAATCTGTTCTTGCTTATTATTTTCACTTGTTTCCAAAAGCTTTATTAAACTGTTCTATAAGCTTTCAAACTACTCATAAGCTTGTAAACAAGCTTATCTCTAGCTCATCTAAGTCTTTAGGCTTGGATTTGAGCTCAATAAAGCCTTAATCTACTGTAACTTTAAAATCAGCTTAAATACCTATGCTATGGATGGATTAAGCTATTTGGAAGAGAAGCTAGAAAAGGATGAGATTCCAGAACCCCTACTGATAAGTGTAAAATACACATATCCGTTTGTACCTAAAAAAGACCCAATTAAACCCAAAACAATCCAAAAATGGCAAAAATATTCTTGTATTTGTGTTTTGTGAGTGCAGGTGCGGATAAGTCAAAATTTGCAAGAAAACAGTCAAAATCAAGCAAGCCCGGACGCGAGAATCAAGAAGAGTACAAAGCCGAAGCCTCAAAAGCCAAAGCCGTTGCCAAAAATCCCTTTGTAACAATCCTCAAGGACCAATCTTGCTATTTCTAAAAGTTATTTATAACTTAAAAAGAGGAAAAGGAAGAGAGGGACCAAATGTGTAAACCTCCCAAACTACAACAGTTTTAACTGTCGAAAAAGGAGCGGGAACCCCTTTTACTATTCATCCGTCTTCTTCATTTCACCCCCATGGTAAAACAAGGGGCAAGTCAAAATTAGAGGGTGATTAAGTCAATTCAAGAGGTCTACATCACAAACCCAGGGTCAAATCAGTCTTTATCAAAGGATTCATTAAAGAAGAGCCTCGTCAACAATTAAAGAAGCACAAGTTTATGTGGGTTTTTGTGCTAATTTACTCACAAAACTAACACAAACGTCACATCAAAGAATGCCAGCCTGGCAATCCTCAGGTGTCCACAAATTGATCCAACGTCCCACAACATAGATCAAATGATTGAAGAAATGATTGGCTAGGATTAAAAGTTTGGTGAGCAAGGCTAGAGGTCCTAGAAGCTTCATCTTGGCACTATAAATAGGCCTCACCTCTCACACACACACTATCTAGTTTTTAGTAGTCGATTTTAGTTTTTAGTTATTTTTAGCTTAAATTTGTAATTTTACTTAAATGTTTTTGTAATTTCCTTTTCAAGTATTGTAATCAGTTTTTTTTAATTAATTCAATTTTAATTTGTCATAAGCTCTTCTTATTTTCAACCTTTAAGCTCTCCTAATAAGCCATATTGTCTCAATAGCTAATAAGCTCTATTAAGCTCTTTCAGGTCTATAAGCTAAAATAGAGCTGTCTTGAATTCAGTTATTAATCTTACCTAACCTTTAATTAGTTTAACTTACATGGATTTATTGGCATTTTAGCTTTTGGAAGGGGATTTACATTGGAAAAGGACTTATACCTTAGCTTATTAATAAGCTAAGGAGCTCGTAGCTGCCTTTATTGGTTCCTTTTGTTTAGCTAAAGGATCAAGTGAGTTTTTCTTTTCATTCATCTCCAATTTCAGTTTTAAATTGCTTAGTTATAGTTTAAATGCTTAATATTGCTTCTTTGCTTATTCTCTTTGCTTATTAGTGTTTAAATATCTCTTTTAGTGCTTATTAGTTATATGTCTTCATCTGTTTTTGCTTAAATAGTTATAGATCATTAAATATCAATTTCTGTCATAAAAACTCATAAAATCCAAAAACATTAGTTTAATTAGTTAAGATCTTAGATTAAGGCTTATTCAGTTGTTTAATCATGATTGTTAAGCTTGTTTTAAGCTAGTTTTTATCTGGTATTAAGTGCTTGTTCATTAGATTTCTCTTAAAAGCTTTTCTCAATTCTGTCATAATAGTTAAGTAGTGTTTGGTTTAGTGCAATCTCAAAATTACACTAGCAGTACTAACCTCAGTTAGTACTGCTGAACCTTTGCACCACCAGTACTAACTTCCAAGTTAGTACTGCTTTCACAAGTTAGTACTGTTAGCTTTAATCTCAGTAGAATTAAGTTTAGTTTTAATTTAGTTTTCATTTTCTAGCTTATTTCATTGCTTATTTAGTTTTCAAAAGTCAAAATTGCACCAGCAGTACTTTCAAGTGAAAATACTGCTGAACTTTTATACTAAGCAGTACTAACCTCAGTTAGTACTGTTGTGTTCTTAGCTTAATTTAGATAGGTAAATTTGAGATTTAGCTTATTAAATTCAGTAGGATTTAAGTTTTAATATAGCTTAATACGGTTTAAGTCTTAATTTGCAATTTCTAGCTTATTTACTTAGTTTAATTTAGCTGTCAAAAGTCATAAAAACCTGAAAATTCCAAAAATAGTAGGAACTTAAGTAAATTCTAAAACTTATTAAATTAGCTTATAAGTCTAGATTTTGTAGCTTATTTAGATGGATAATAAGTAGTTTGGTAAGTCCTTAAAGTTTTAGAGTATAGTTTAGCTTATTAAGTTTTTTTAGTCTATTTGGAATTTGTGTTTCCTTGCTTATTTTCTGAGTTTGCTTATTTCTTGATCAATTTCAGTAGCATAAGAGTAGTTTAAGCTTTGATTTCTTTGCATTCTTAGATTAAGCACATCATAAGCTCTTTAGGACTTCTTTCCTTTTTCATTTTGATCTAGTTTTGAGTTTTTTATAGCTTATTTTCTAAAATCAAAGGTTAAGCCTTCCTTTCTGAGGTCAGTTTAAAATAACTCTTTAAAGAACTTAATTCGTGGATTTCTCAGCCCTAAGTTATCTTTAATAATCTTGTTCCAACTAGCTTCCTTTACAACTTTTGCTTCTTTGAGATTTGCATTTTACACTCTTTACAATTCGCGATGCTTTTATGGACTTAGTTGATTTTGTTCGGACTAGATTCTCAGGGTAGTAAAACAGTCTCACTTGCTTTCGATTTTTAATTCGTTTTTCATTTCTCAGTCCCTCCGTTAGTTTGTTTAGTTTTACCCCGTTAGTTTCTCACTTAGTATTTGCACCATTAGTCCTTAGTTAAGTTTTTAATTAAGTTTAATAGTTTTAATTAGTAATTAGGTTTAATTTTTAATTAGTTTAATTAAACTTTTATAAAAAGAGTAAAAATAGGGCTTTTACTTTTAATAATTTTCGGCACTTTTTCTTTGTTTAGTGAAATTTTAGTTTATATTTTTAGGGTTAAATTTTAGTCAATTTACCTTATAGTTACTTTTACCTTATTTGTTTAATTGTTCATTTCAATTTTATTTTCATATCTTTCCAAATCAAATATCTTTGCTTCATTCAAATCAGGATCCGAACTTAAAACGTGGTTTCAATTGCACTAGTCATTGGGGAAAACGACCCGGGTGATCATACTTACCCGGTTTAATATACGTATTTTATATTATATTATATATATTTTTGAGAGTGAATTTTATCAAGGGTAACTTGGTAATCTTCTTAAATTCTCTTCTTAAGTATTATATTTTATATATTTTTACGTGTGTTAAAACTTCACATCAAGTTTTTGGCGCCGTTGTCGGGGATTAGTGTTTACGATTCTTACGTTTAGTTGTTTGATTTGGTTTGAAGATCCTTTCGTCCTCGAAAGTTTCATTCTTGTTTTAAAATTCAAAAGTAAAAAAATTATAAAATATAAAAAGTAAAAAATATTTTCATTTTCTTTCTAGTATAAGTAAAAGATAAAAAATAAAAAATCAAATCAAAAATATAAAAAATTTTCCTTTTAAAAAAAAAGAAAATAAAATAAACAAAGTTGGTAATCGAACACCAACATATAATATCTTCCATTGAGATATTATCATTTCAATTTCCGGTGAACTTGCAATTGTTCCCAAATCGTAATCAAAGATTTAACACTTGCCATTTTGTGTCACTACCAAGTACGGCTCACCTTGAAAAGCAATTTTTAAGAGCTACCGTGAAGTAGTTGATTATTTGGTTTAAGTCTCGTCCGTGTAATCGTTAAAATTCATTGTTTAAAAAAAAAATAGTTTTGCTTTTTAATTGTTAGTTTTTCTTTTTATGCGCACTCGTTCGCAATCTCGTAGACGTCGTCAACAACAAACTCTTCCGGTTGAACCAATTGTTGAACAAAACGTTGTTCCAATGGCCGACAATCGAACGATGGCCCAAATGTTACAAGCACCCATCGAGGTTGCAAGATGCTATAGTTGTTCCACCGATCAATGCTAACAATTTCGAGCTTAAGCAACCTTTAATCAATCTTGTGCAAAGCAATAAGTTTACGGGTAGACAAGATCCCCACAATCACCTTCGATTTTTTAACAAGGTCACTTCAACGTTTAGACATCCAGAAGTTCCGAACACTTCGGTAAAGCTTTTGCTTTTCCCTTTTTCTCTAGACGGTGAAGCCCGAGATTGGTTAGACAAAGAACCTCTAGATCAATTCCACATGGGCCGACTTGTTTCAAAGTTCATAAACAATACTTCCCACCTTCAAAAACCCTTACTATCGGAAAGAGATCATTACTTCTTTATCAAAAACTCAAACGAAGCCTTTAATGAAGCATGTTAACGTTTTAAAGTACTCCTTCTGTCCATGTCCTCTCCATGGCCTTTCCTCGAACTACACAACTTGAACCTTTTACAATTCCTTAAATTCAAACGATCAATAAGCCTTAGATTCCTGGCAGCAGTTGCAATTTCTTAGACAAGATGGCCTCAAGAGTTTTAGCGATTATTGAAAGCAAGTTAAAAGTTCTGTTACTCCAGAAGTCGTGTCTAATGATTCAAGAGTGAGTACGGATGCTCCTCTTCTAATTCTTCACCCCCTTCTAATAATTCCTTTCGATATGCAACAATAGCCGCTTCTCCTCGAGGATAAGAATGACTATCAAGATGCAACCAAATGTAGAATCAAATGAAAGCTTTTAGTTGTTACTACTCCTGCACCGTCAAAGCAGTTGAGGAAGTATGTGTCACTTGTGGATCAAATCACCATTTTAACCTTTGTCCGTTAACTTCGCGGTTGAAACTGATTTTCTCCCAATTATTTTTCATGACAATATCCAACAATTTCAACAAACCGCAGCCGTTGGTAATTTTCTCCAAAGAAACCAACCTTCCAATTTGGCAAGTCAAATGAAACCACCGGGTTTCAATCAACCAAATGTCCAAACCAACCAAAACCGATACCAAGGAACCAATTCTAATTTCAACCAAAACCGTGGAGGAAACTTTAATCAAAACCGTCAAAATCAAGTTTATCAAGCTCCACCATACCAAACACCAACCAATCAACCACCAATCAATCAAGTTTTACCTTACCAACCTCCAACAAATAGTGTTTTGAAAACGGATTTTGAAAGCTACGTTAAAGCAAATGATGCGATATTGAAGAATGTGCAAAATCAAAATCAAGGATTGCAGAATCAAATGGCTAATGTTACGAGTTTGTTGACAAGTCTTTGTGATAATTTCAAAAATTCAGCCTCTACTTCAAATACGGGTACTCTTCCAAGTCAAACCGTGACTAACCCTCGTCAGCAAATTAATGCTATCACCACAAGGAGCGGTAAGACTTTGGAAGAACCTTCGATTCCTCTTGTTCCTACACCCGATGTTTCAAAACCTCAAAAAGAACCCGAACAAAACCCGGAGACGTCAACGGAAAAAGTGCAAAATCCAAATTTGGAAAATACCGCACATGTCCCATCTCCGGGGGAAGAAGATTCAATTTTCATGGAAATTCCAAATCCAAAAGCAAAGAAAACCGTTACTATTGAAGTTCAAGATCTTAATTCTCCAAGACCTAATAAACTTCCATATCCCGAGAGGATGAGAGTGAGAGAACACGATAAACCAAGTGCTCAACATAGCCGGTTTTTGAAGATGTTCAAGCAACTCCGTTTAGAGATTGGATTGAAAGATGCTCTTGTCGAAATGCCCAAGTTCAACAAATGGTTAAGCTCGTTGCTAAGGAACAAAGAGAAGCTCGAGGAGATCGCTATCATGACCGTGAATGCTGAATGTTCCGCTATCATTATGAACAAAGTCCCCGAGAAGCTCGAAGATCCGGGAAAATTTCTTATCCCATGTGCTTTACAAGAACTCAATAGGACTAGTGCTTTAGCAGATTCAGGAGCTAGCATTAACCTTTTACCTCATTCTATCTATAAGAAACTTGAGCTTGAAGCTTTGACTCCTACTCGTATGACACTTGAGCTTGCCAATCGTTCGATTACTCACCCGATGGGCATAGCCGAGGATGTTGTAGTTAGAGTCGATGGTTTCACTTTTCTTGCGGATTTTGTGGTTGTTAATTTTGAGCCCGACCCTAGAGTACCTATTATTCTAGGAAGACCTTTCCTTCGCACCGCTAAAGCTCTAATTGATTTGTACGAGGAAAAATTGACTTTAAGAGTTGGAAAGGATGAACTTGTTTATTATGCCGATAAATCTGAGAAAAACAAGGAAAAGAATTTTGTTCATGCCATTTCTATCATAGATTTTTCAAAAAATGATCTGTTTAGTGGCAGTACCACTTCTCATTCTGATGATCCTTCTCCTAGTTCTTCTCCGGTGAAGACTAGTGATAATTTTGAGAAGTTCGCCGATGAACTTGCTCCTCTTGATTCGTTACCACCGGGTAATGATGATTCAACTCTTAAGAAGGACTTGCATGAAGAGAATTTTCAAGAAAATGTCGAGATAAAAAATTCCAATGTTTCCGACAAGCCAATTTTACTCAACACTCCTTTATCCGATAAGGTTGAGTGTTTTGCTCCTGAAGACAATAATGATGAGATCGATGATTTTCTAGCTATGAAAGTGTCTTCTAACTTAGAGGAAGGATATTTCGATTCAGAAGGAGACATAGCTTTTCTTAATAGTCTACTTAGTGAAGATAATTCCAATAATCTCGCTTCTGATATGATTTCCGATCATGAGCCAGAGCAGAATAAATCTTCAATTACTTTTGATCCAAGGAGTGATCCTCTTCACCATGAGTTCGCCGGTGAACCTTTAACACTTCCTGCGAGGAATGATCGTGAATTTGAGGAATATCTTAGTCTTATGACAGTGCTTCATGAAATTTCAACTTCCCAGGGAAATGTGCATCAAAATTCAGTTATCGAGTCTCTTCCCATATCTCCTATCCCCATTGAGGATAGTGAGCCCACTCAAGAAGAGATCGATATTCTCCTTGTTCCAGATAATTTAATTCCGCCTGGTGTTGAGGATGATGATTCCGAAGATGAAGTTTATGAGCCTAACCATGATCATCAAGATGATCCGTCAATTCCTCGTCCTCCACCAGAACCTCCGGATATTAAGAAATGTTTTGAACCCGAAGCGGGTATTTTGATAATCAAAGAGTTTAAGGGTGTTTCTAAATCTCATGATTTTATGACCAGTATTTTACCCATCCTACCCACCCTTGTTTCGGACTTGGCCTTCATTTCCTCATTCGTCTCCTTCGAGAATGAAGACACCATTTTCGACCCCGGCATCTCCATTTAGAGCCGGTGGCCTCTCATCGGGATGGAATTTTCATATCCTTTAATGTTTGTCCAAACATTAATGAAAGCCCGATTGAGATCTTCTTTTCCATTTGCTCTCCCTAAGGACAACTAAATTCAGGGATCGAGTCGAGCTTGCGACTCGGTAACCAAAAACAAGCCGCTTCGTGGGAGTTCACCCCATGCTTATCCTTTCTATTTTCTTTCTATTTTCTATTATCAAATGTGTTGTGTTGAGAGAGGCTTGTACTCTTTCCGATTTCTCGATGTTTGTTGTTTGTTTGTTATGATTTTTGCAGGATTCTCCCAACAATTTCTTTGAAGCCTCTCGTGTCCGGTTGATTTATCCCGTTCAACTCGAGTTTCTCATCCTTTGTGTGAAATTAGTTTGGGGAGATCCATATCCTTTCATCATTATCGATTAACGTTTATCTTTGCATACCTAATAAACGGCTTAGATTTACGTAGAGACCCGACTTTAAACATTGAGGACAATGTTTCGTTTTAGTTTGGGGAAGGGAATCTATCGATTTGATGTTGCTTGTTTATTGTTTTGTTCTCACGTACCCGTTTTTCCCACAAAAATAGCAAAAAATTTAAATTTTTCAGTCTTGTTATTTAGTTTAAATAATAATAATAAAAAAAAATTAAAAAAATTAAAAAAAAATTAAAAAAATTATAAAAAATAAAATAAAAATAAAAAGTGTTACGACACTAATGTAGGTTTTCCGTTGGTAAGAATAAGAAGTAATTTTTGACCCGATCGTACGTGTAGAGTTCTAGCTTTCTCCCTTAACAATTAATGATGATAGTTTGTGCTAGTCTCAACTTAGACTTCAACATGCTAGACTTGATCGTTAGTAAAAGAAAAACTTGTGCTAATCACAGTAGATTTAATATGCCGAGTTGGATTTTTATATGGCTAAGTATTTTTGCTAATTTCTCTGTGAAGAACAAGAAATGAAAGTGTTTATTTATAAGTCAGACAATCAACGTAGAATAGTTGGTTTTCTTTCAAGCTCATAAGTGTTAATTGTGGCTTTTTCTCCCATTAGCTTGTTTCACCGTTATATAAATGTTTAAAAAAATAAAGTTGTATGGTTTTTTGGTTAATAATTAGCTAATAGAAGTTTTCTTTAGTTCCTTTGTGATTAGGATGAGTACACATCAGGAATACTTAATTTGGCATACTATATGTATCATATTAGCAAAATATTTTGCTTATTCCTTAAAGAGCCTTAGGGTATATGGGATAAGTAGAATTCAATAGACATCTGAGACTGATAAAAGTTCTGTTAGCTTGTCGAGGGCGTGGCCGATGTACAGCCATCTAAAAGTCAAAAGGGAGGAAGTTACCGAAGTCGAAATATGTTTGCTACATCTTGTCGGAGGCGTGGCCGATGTTGTAGCCTTCTAAAGGACTGAGGTATAATAATGTTGCTTAATTTTTGTCTTACTTTGTGCCTTAAAGAGCCTAAGGGTATATGGTGCAAATAAGATTGGTCCATTCATGTCTTAAAGAGCCTTCGGGTATATGATATGAATGGTACCTTACTTAAGTAGCCTAATAAAAGCCAAATTTTGGTTGCCTCGATGTGGACTTTATTCTTGATAACATTTGATCTTTTGAAAAGGGCTAGGAGTTAATTATTGCGTTCTTAACCATTACACTTTATTCTTGGAATTAATAAGTATCGAAACAAGTCTTAAAGAGCCTTCGGGTATATGACTTAAATAAAATCTTGAGATACAAAAGTAGGATTTGTGGGAGGAAAAGTAAGTACACAATTAGTATTTATGAGTAGTATTAGTGTCATGACTTGTAATTAACGGTGATCTTGTTTTTAAGCTTAGCATGGGAAAAGTGAAAAATCGGGGATGACGAAATTATCTTTTAGACACTTAATTGTGCTTTTTGTTCTATGATCCTAAAAGTTACCAAAGAGGTAATGAAAACAATACATTATGTCAACACAAATAAGTTGTAGTTAGGTAGTTAATTATCAAGAAAAATCATAAAAAGAGAAAAATCTTAGAAAATGGGAAGTCGGGTGTTTTATAACTTGTGATCTCTTAATTCTCTCAACAAAACTCTTTGCTACTTTTCAAAGGTTTAGTTTGGGGAATTTTTGAGGTATTTGGTTATAAGGCATGTGATATTGCGTGAGGACACACAATCGTTTAGTTTGGGGAATTTTGATAAGTGTAAAATACACATATCCGTTTGTACCTAAAAAGACTCAATTAAACCCAAAACAGACCAAAAATGGCAAAAATATGCTTGTATGGATAAGTCAAAAATCACAAGAAAACAATCAAAAGCGAGCAGGCACGGACACGAGAATCAGAAGAGTACAAAGCCGAAGCCCGAAAAGCCAAGCCTCAGCCCAAACCTTAGTCACTTTCCTCTCATAACAAACCTCAAGGACCAATCTTGCAATTTCCAAAAGTTATTTATAACTTGAAAGAGATAAAAGAAAGACAAGGACCAAATGTGTAAACTTCCCAAAGTTCAACAGTTTTAACTGTCGAAGAAGGGGCGGGAAACACATTTACTATTCACCCGTCTTCTCCATTTCACCACCATGGTAAAACAAGGGGCAAATAGAAATTAAAGGGTGCGTTGGTCAATTCAAGGAAGCTCAAGCACAAATGCAAGGACAAATTAGTCTAATCAAGGGGATACTTATCCTAGTCCAAGCTCAATGCCACGTTAGCCATGGTGAAAGCACAAAATTATGTGGGTTTTGTGCTAAACTCACTCACAAAACTAACACAAACGTCACATCAAAGAATGCCAGCCTGGCAATCCTCAGATGTCCTCAAATTGATCCAACGTCTCACAATATAGATCAAATGATTGAAGAAATGATTGGTTGAGATTAAAAGTTTGGAGAGCAAGGCAAGAGGACCTAGAAGCTTCAGCTTGGCACTATAAATAGGCCTCATTCACACACACACAAGGAGTCTTCTCTTTTTATCTTTCTTTTTAGTAATTTTTAGCTTAATTTCGTAATTTTACTTAAATGTTTTTGTAATCTTCTTTTCTAGTAATGTAATTCAGTTTTCAATTAATGAAATTCAGTTTTAATTTGTCATAAGCTCTTCTTATTTTCAACCTTTAAGCTCTCTTAATAAGCCATTTTGTCTCAATAAGCTAATAAGCTCATATTAAGCTCTTTCAGTCTATAAGCTGAAATAGAGCTGTTTGAATTCAGAATTAATCTTACCTAAACCTTAAATCAGTTAAATCTATTATGGATCTAATTGGATTAGAGCTTTTTGGAAGGGGATCTTAACTTGGAAGAGATCCCAAGGACTTATACTCTAGCTTATTCATAAGCTAGGGAGCTTGTAGCTGCCTTAATTGGTTCCTTTTGTTTAGCTAAAGGATCAAGTAAGTTCAACTTTCACTCCTTCTCTAATTTCAGTTTTAAGTTGCTTAGTTTTTTGTAGTTTATATGCTTAATATTTTGCTTATTTTGCTTTATTCTCTTTGCTTATTAGTGTTTAAATATCTCTTCTAGTGCTTATTAGTTGTTTGTCCTAATCTGTTTTTGCTTATATAGTTATAGATCATTAGTTATTAATTTCTGTCATAAAAACTCATAAAATCCAAAAATATTAGTTTAAATAGTTTAGATCTTAGATTAAGGCTTATTCAGTTGTTTAATCATGATTATTAAGTTTGTTTTAAGCTAGTTTTTATCTGGTATTATAAGTTTTTTTGTTCATTAGATTTCTCTTAAAAAGCTTTTCTCAAATCTGTTATAATGATTAAGTAGTGTTTGGTTAAGTGCAATCTCAATTTGCACTAGCAGTACTAACCTCAGTTAGTACTGCTGAATCTTTACACTACCAGTACTAACCATAAGTTAGTACTGTTAGCTTAAATTTCAGTAGGATTAAGTTTAGTTTCAGCTTATTAAGAATTTAGTTTCAGTTTTCATTATTTAGCTTAATTCATAGCTTATTTTTGTCCTTAAAAGTCGAATTGCATCAGCAGTACTTTCACTTGAAAGTACTGCTGAATTTTTACACTAGCAGTACTAACCTCAGTTAGTACTGCTGTGTTCTTAGCTTAATTTAGATAAGTAATTTTAAGATTTAGCTTATTAAATTCAGTAGGATTTAAGTTTTAATATAGCTTAATACGGTTTAAGTCTTAATTTGCAATTTCTAGCTTATTTACTTAGTTTAATTTAGCTGTCAAAAGTCATAAAAACCTGAAAATTCCAAAAACAGTAGGAACTTAAGTAGAGTCTAAATTTGTTAAATTAGCTTTTAAGTCTAGATTTTATAGCTCATTTAGATGGATAATAAGTAGATTAATAAGTTCTTAAGTCTATAAAGGCTAGTTTAGCTTATTAAGGTTTTTAGCTTACTTGGATTTTGTGTTACTTTGCTTATTTCCTGAGTTTGCTTGATTTTTGGTTAATTTCAGTAGTTTAAGAGCACTTCTAGCTTAGTTTTCTTTGCATTTTTAGATTAAGCACATCATAAGCTTTCTAGATCACTTTCCCTTTTTAGAATTAAGCTTAAATTGAGTAGTTTATAGCTAGCTAAGTAAAGATAAGCTCAAAACCCTTCTTTCTGAGGTCAGTTTAGAAATAAGCTTTTATTGAGCTTATTTGTGAGTTTCAGCCCAAGTAGCTTTTATTAATTTTGTTCCCACTAGCTTCCTTTACAACTTTGCTTCTTTGAGTTTTTCATTTTAAGCTCTTTAAAATTTCGAATGCTTATTGGACTTAATTTGTGATCGGGATAGATTCTCAGGGTAGATAGTGTAACTTTCAAATTTAGTTGTTTACTAAGTTGGCCCTCCGTTAGTTGTTAAGTTTCCCCGTTAGTCTCTTAGATCTTTGCACCATTAGTCCATTAGTTAAGTTGTTAACTAAGCTTACTAGTTTTAATTAGTAATTAGGTTTAATTTTTAATTAGTTTAATTAAACTTTTATAAAAAGATAAAAATTAGGGCTTTTATTTTTAATAATTTTCGGCACTTTTTCTTTATTTAGTGAAATTTTAGTTTACATTTTTAGGGTTAAATCTTAGTCAATTTGCTTTATAGTTGCATTTCCGTATTTGTTTAATTGTTCAATTTAATTTTATTTTCATATCTTTCCAAATCAAATATCTTTGCTTCATTCAAATCAGGATCCGAACCTAAGCGTGGTTTCAATTTCACTAGTCATTGGGGATAACGACCCGGGTGATCATACTTACCCGGTTAAACATACGTATTTTATATTATATTATATATATTTTTGAGAGTGAATTTTATCAAGGGTAACTTGGTAATTTTCTTAATTACTCTTTTAAGATATTATATTTTATATATATTTTAGGTGTATAAAACTTGCGAATCACATCCCGAGACTGCTTAGTGAGATCGCATTCGTGTAATTAGGATTTGCTAAATGATAAGAGACACTAGGATAAACCCTGTTTAAAACTTGTATTTGTTATTATGGTCTCCCATTCATATAACCATCCCTACACCCTTGTTATGCACTCATTTTTAGTGGAAGATACCCCTAGTACACCCATATCCTTTTCGCGGTTCTCATAATTTTCTGATAGATTATGGATTATTAATGAAGATCATTGTTTACACCCTTACCAAATTGTTACACCCAAATCGCCTTAGCCTTCCTTGTATGTACTCGTTTTTAGTACATTATTTTTATCACATTTGTAAACCCCGTTAACTAATTGCTTGAGTACGTGGTTGCTAAGTCAAGTCTTTTACTAGTGTATACATTTTTGGGACGATTGAGATTCATGGTAGCTTTTATTTTGTGGAGAAATGGGAAAGAAAGTCAAATTATTACCCCCATACGTGCTTAATACACTCCATGTTATTTTGATCCTTTCAATTCGGGTAATTATATTAGTTTATTTTTATGAGTTCTAAAACTCAAGTGTAGGGGTGCGTTTATAAACCCCAAGTCATTTATTATTATGTTTCAGCAAATGGCAGGGCAAAAGTGTACGAAAAAATAGAAAAGTGAAAAGAAAAAAAAGAGAAAGAAATAAAAAATATCAAATAAGAAAATAGAAAAATAAGAAAAAAATGTACGGGCTGCCATCTTGCTTATGTTTATGTTTATGTCAGTAAAGAGTCAAAAAAGAAAAAGAAAGAGTTTGATACAGAGTTTGTATATCTTAGTCCTAGTGTGGTCGAGTCTTGGCTTAGCAACGCATTCGCATGTATTCTTGTATATTAATTAACTCATCACCACCCCAAATCAATCGAAATATATCCTATATGTTTCCGTTTCCGTTTAACTAACACCCAAACATCACAACCCTTTAAAGACCTATTTGATAGTAATTCTTAGGTGCTTACGCCACATCGGTGGATGTTTGATCCTCTTTCAAGCTTATGGTAATTTACATGCTATGACAGGTAATGAGTGTTAATATTTTGTTTCCTATATTGTTATAATTCATTATACACTTGAGAGAAAGAGAGAATCCAAACACTTATTGTGAGGTGCTAGTATATAATTTATGTGCTTTTAATTACGAGGTCTAATTGGTTGTGTCATAAAGTATCTTTCAAAAGTAAGTTAAATGCCCTCGATATTGCTATTGTCTAGGTAGAAAAGCCCATTTTCTTGAGGACAAGCAAATCCTAAGTGTAGGGGTATTTGATAAGGTGTCATTTTATACACTTTTTCGGGGTCATTTAACCCCTAAATCATGCAAATATGCTTAAAATACGTGCTTAATCGTTTCTTTTTATATTTTTAGTACTTAGGTGGCATTTGGAGGAAATACATGTGACTTGGGCTCATTTGGGGAAGAAACGGATGATATTATAACTCTACACCAAAGTCGTTGAAGAATAGGGATTATAGTGGCTGGAGACGACGTCACAATTATTGGTGACGGCGTCACAAAATTGAGACGGCGTCAGAACATAATCGACTTAAAGAAGCCCTAGAAGATTTGGCGAAGCGACGACGTCAGGATTATAACGTGACATTGTCGCGGTCATTTTTTATATATACAAACTCGTTTTTAGGGTTTTAAGTGTAGAACTCAGGAGTCATTATTAGAGTACGATTATTAGCAGTAGTTGGGTCATTTTTAGGGTTCTTGAACCCCTTTGTAACCACCTAAACTCCATGTTTTGATCAGTGAAGTTCTTTATCTTTTAATCTTTCAATATGTCTATGTGTTGTCTGATTAATTGTTGTTCTTCGCTTCTCCTTAACATGCTAGGATAGATCTTATAGTGTTTGCTTATGATTGCATGAAAATTAGTTTGTAGATCCTTTTAATATTGTTTCTTGTTGATGGGTGTGCGCGTTAGGCCCTAGAAAACTAGCTTATTAATTGCTTGCAAAGATGTCTAGGGAAACGTGACTGTGTAGATAGGATACCATCGGTAACAGTCTTCATACTACCTTACCCATCTATGGTTGATCACCCTTTAAGTATTTTAATGCATGTAATGTACTCTTAGGGGCCTTGTAATAGTCTTCATACTACTTTACTTGTGCTTTGCCTTAACGGAATATTACATAGACGGCGGGTTCATGTAATTCGTTCATGACTTAGGAAATATTTACACATTGCATCACAAGTGTGACAAAGCAATAGAATTAGGAGAAGCAAACTAAGGATCATGCATGATTAAGTAAACACTTTTATTTATCCTTCATTTTCTTTGGCATTCCGCCTTGAATGAATGCGGACCCATTTTTGCCTAACTCAAGACTCTCTACAGATTTATCTAAAATGGCATTGTACATGGGAGCATGAGCTAGAACTTCAAGAACCAGTAACTTAAGATGTAAATCCTTAAATTCATCTTCTAAAGCTCTTTTAGGTTCCTTTGATTTTGGTGTTTCAACTTTATTGATCATTAAAGTTTTAACTTGTAGTTGGTCTTTTTGAGAATCATTTGCTGATTTAAAACACATTTTAATAGCATTGACTGAATTGAAGGGATGCGATAAACTTTGGGGATCTTCCATCGGGTAAGAACGAGCAGATGAAACCAAAAAGGTGGGGTTAACATTCAATTTCAGGTTCTTAACCGTGTCACTTGGAAGTGCCCCCATTATTCGGTCAATGATGGCCTTCAAGAGTGTGTCGATCTTATTTGTCATCTCACTTTGTTGTTGTTTGAAATCGGCTTCAAACTTAGATAACCCAGCGTCTTGAGATGCCATAAAGTTAGACATCAATCCCTCAAGATTTGATTGATCATTAAAATTTTGGGGATTGTTATTAAAGGCGCGGTTTGGGAATGAACCATTTGATTGAAAACGATTAGGTAGGTTTGAAAAATTATTTTGAGAATTTTGAGGTTGCCTCCACCTAAGGTTTGGGTGACTTTTACATGATAGATTATAGGTGTCACCAAGATTATTTTGCTCGGGTTTGAAATTGAACCACTTACCTCCCGCTTCATCGGTACGCGAGGATGTGTAGTTAACAAACGCTTGCTCGGGATTTTCCATGCAAATTTAAGTGTCGTGGGGACCACCATAAATTTCACATGAAGAAGTGATTTCGTTCACTTGAACGGATGGTTTATAAGCAAGATGAGATTCCATCAAGCGTTGGACTTGATTTTCTAGCTTAATGAGATGACAGTCGGATGTACTCGGGACATTTTAAGGCAAAGAAATTGCCTTGACCGGTTTAGCGAGATCTCTTAGATCATTCCAACTCTCGTGGTCATAGAGAGCAAGATTCTCTATGAGTTCCCAAGATTCCTTGGCGCTTTTGTCATGAAGCTTACCATCAGCCGAATGATCGATGACGTGCCTTGTGGCGGAATTGACATGGTCATAAAAGATTTGGACTTGGAGCCAAAGTTCGATGCCACGATGAGGGATTTTTTGAAATAAGTCCTTAAAACGAGTCCATGCTTTAGAAAGAGATTCATTATGATGTTGTTGGAACATAAAGATGTCAATTCTATGTTTGGTAATTCTTCCTGGTGGGAAAAACTGAGCAAGAAAACGGGTAGTGAGATCCTCCCAAGTGGAGATAGATCTCGCGAGTAGACTTTCAAGCCAATTGCTAGCTTGATCGAGAATGGAAAATTGAAATAAACGCAGTCGCGTCATTTCCATATTTTCATCATTAAGGTCAAGTGAGTCCACAAGTTTTAGGAAATCCTTAAGATGTTGATTTGGGTCTTCGAACCGGAGTCCATGGAATGCACATCCATTTTACACCAACCGGATGGTGTCTGATCGCAGAGCCACCACATTGTTCACGTCAGGGAGCTCAATGGTGTTTCAATATCCCTCATGGCTTGGTTGGGAATAATCTACTAAAGTATGGGGTGGATTTTCGTCTCCCATGATGGTTAACGAAAAGGAAGGTTTACAAAACAAAGGGAACGAAGAAAAGATAGACTACAAGAAAGATACACTAAAAAGAAAAAAGAAAATATCACTTGATAGGAATCTTGTGAGTAGACCTAAGCTAGATAGAATCCGAAACCTAGACTATTCCCCAGCAGCGGCGCCAAAAACTTGATGCGGTGGGTTCCTAGGCAGTGTACCTAACCGTTGTAGTGTAGTATAGGCAAGACTCGGGGGGTTATTATCGTTCTCTAGGGGAATAGTTTGGTAGGCTCGAATTGTATGTTCGCTAGGCTCTAAAGGTTGAAGGAAGATTATTTTTATATTTTTATGTTTTTTAAAAAGCAAGTAAATCTCGGGTTTTAAGAAGGGGTTGATTAAACTACTAAACTATATTAATCCTAATTATGCAAGAAAAATAAAAGTGATTGGGAAAAACTCATATGGTTAAACAAACGTGTTTACCTAATCATGCACTACTCCCTAGTTGTCTTCTCAGATTTTATTGCCCATTACCTTCATAATGTAATGTGTAAGTATTTATTAATTCAAACACTTAACTCGGAATCCACCCAAAGGTGATCTAGATATGAAGATCTAATCACAGGTATCCTATACCTAGCCATGTTTCCCTAGACGTCTTCGCTATGCAATCAAATAGCTAGTTTTCTAAAGATCATAGTTTTATTAACCAATTCTCACAAGGTTAATATCGAATTGTTCATAGACAAACAACGCGAAATTATATCAAAGCAATAGAGCCTTTTGACCTACTTCTATCACAATGACAAATCAAACAATAACCAATGATCTTAGAATAACAATATCGAGCATACAAATTACATAATCAAAAGCATATATCTAAGGCATACGTTTATATCACATCTCAAGAACGCTTAAACAAAATAACAAAATTACTCCAAAATAACAGAAATAAAACACATAATAAACTCCATGAAATCAATAAGAATCATATTAAAAGGATTAATAAAGTTGAACCAAAGTTTATGAGGATAGCATGTCGAATACAAGTTTTGTCAATTAAAACTATTATTAATACCCAATATATTGATTCCTATTGTCCCAACCCTTAAGGTATTGTCACTACACTTGTAGATTCGTGATTAGATGGTGTGCATTGATGTGAGAGTTGTTGTGGAAATGTGTGTCAAATGGCTTAGAAATCCCCACTATTTATAGGTTGTGCGAGGGCCCAAGTATGGCGCACTTTATAAAAAGGACGGCGTACTTTGCCTATTGTTGGTTAAAAATCATTGATGCTGGAGAGATGTGTGCCACACTTATTTATTTGTGTGTCGTACTTCGTGACAATGAAAAGTGCGCCGCACTTATTTGCAAATGCGGCGGTTTTGGTGCATTTTTAGCTCTTGGACCAAAAATCAAAGTTGTAGATAATTCTTTTCCTCTTTTGTGGGCAGTTGAATCGCATCAATCCGAGATCGTATGCTCAAGTTATGGCCAAAGTAGTAGACAGGTGTCGGGATATCTTTAACTTGAGTTCTTTCTTCGTTTAAGCTTCAATTCATCGTGTATTCTACCATGACACGTACCATGAACCTACAATAGCAACTATAGTCTATTAAATATCGAAAGTTCATATAATTAACCAATAAATATATATAAAAGCCTAGATAACGCATATAGAAATATGTATAAAATGAGCATTATCAAAGCCCATAGAAGATTCGGCGGGCTGACGACATCAGGATTTCTAAGCGACGACGTCACGATCTCAACTCTATATACACAAACCTTATTTTACATATTTTAAAGAGGAAAAATGTAGAGTATTTTTGTAGCAGCTATTGTGGTCGGATTTTAGGGTTCCTAAACCCTTTTGTACACACTCATACTCCATGTTTAATTGAAGTGAAGTTTCTTTACCCTTTTAATCATTCAATATGTCTATGTGTTGTTTGATTAATTGTTCTTCGCTTTCAATTATCATGCTTGGCCAGATTAAATTATGTTTGCTTATGATTGCATAAAACCTAGTTGTCAAATTTTTTATTATTGCTTTTTGTTAATAGTGTGTGCGTTAGGTTACATTCTCGACTTGAAACCAATCTTTGTGCACTTGACATGTTTAGAATTATAGGCTGAAAGGGTTTCTTTCCATGTTCGGTAGATATATTTGCTTATGTGATTACCCATCATATCTTGCTTATATGTATTGTTTGTGTGTGCATCTCTATCCATATATATGTTTTTTCTCATGTCTCTTAGCCTAAACAAACATAGTTTGATCATCTTGGTGATAATCTAATCGTTTCTAGTGTTTGGTATAACTTAGTTGTTAAATCAAATATGAGTCTAATGATCATGACAATCATTTGGACTTTCTTTCTCAACTACTTTTTGAATCTGAAAACGCACAACTCCCTTGGGACAACTTGGACTTACCTAGACTTTACTACCCTCGAAAGGGTATATTGTCCCGTGTGTTTCCATCTATTAACCGGTAATTCTAGTCTTATAAATTTAAAGCTTTTGAAACACATCAAAGTTTTTGGCACCGCTGCCCGGGAGTTTGGTTGTCTTGTTTTTATTCGAATAGTGGTTTATACTTGTTTAACGTGTCGTTGCTATGCAATCTTTGTGTTAAAACTACTTAAAAATCCTTTTGTTGCTAAGAGTGCGCCGGTTTTTCTGTTAAAATCGTCGTACGCCCCTGATAAACCTATAAGTACGCCGTACTTATTTTTAAGTACGCCGCTCTTTTTGTTTGAAAGAAAATGTTTTTGTGGATTGTGTCTTAAAAAACCATCCAGATCAATTTATATGCTTAATCTATGTACTTAGAGCATGAGACTTCTGTTTTGTGTGATTGTGTTGCTTAAATTCTTGTATTTGTTTATATTGTATATTAAATCAAAAATACCAAAAATATTTGTGTTCTTATATGATTTATGCTTGTTTGGATTTAAGTTGCTTTGTAGGTTGTTCTGAGCAAGATCTGTTTGTTTATCTTCTATTATTGTTGTATGAGTATTTGTCTCTTTTTGTTCATAATAATCTTTTTAAATTGAAACCTGCAAAACCTGTAAGTGCGCCGGTTTTACTCCTAAAACCGTTGTACTCATAAATAAATATAAAAAAAACAAAAAAAGAGATTCTTCTTTCTTCATGTTTTATTTGTTTTATGGCCGCATTTAGTATTTGCATTTAGTTTTATGCTTGTTTGTATTTTGTATGTTGAGTGTTTGTATTTAAGTTATGTAATTAAAAAAAAGAGTTTTTCTTACTTACATTTTTAGTTCAGTTTTGTTTGCATCTTTGCGTGATTGTTTGTGATTTGTGTTATGTGATTTATATTCTATATTTGCTTGTTTACACGTTTATAAGTATCGTCTCATAAAAAAATTAATTTATACCTTATATAATTATTGTGTGTTTGATTTGTGCTAAAAATTAAAAAACCCTAAAAATATTTGTTTTCTTCTTTTTATGTGATTATCCTCATTAGTTGTTAAAGATTTCAAACGTTATGTGTTTGCCTAAAAACTAAAAATCCAAAAAGATTTTCTTTTCGCCTTTATTTTTTTCTTTCGTATTTGTTATGAATGTTTGAATACTAGTAATTATATTTTTCTTCTTATGTTATTTTTTATTTCGTAATGTTTTATGCGTGCTCGTTTTTACTAAATTATAAATAAATAATATTTTAAAAGAGAAAAATGAAAAATATATAAAACGAAAAAGTTTCACTTTGATAAGTTTGACGCACATAAGGCCCGTGTGTTTCGTACTCGATTTCTGCAATATAAAAAATTATTTTTGAACTTTGTAGGTGTGTTCTCTGGAAACCCTCACGAGACTATAACTTGTCCACTCGGGATACCGAGCAGTTTAAAGGCTTGTTCATACGCTAAATACAACTGTGGTGCCTACGAAAGTGTGCTTTAGCATTTTTACGGTTTTTGTAGTTTCTGTTTATTTTGTAGATTAAATAAATAAGTGGAGCTTGGATTGGTGGTACTTTTACACTTGGGGATGTGATATATTCGGAGTACTATATTATATGTGGTTGAATTCACATGGTTACGTTGGCGTTCGGTTTTGCGCCGTATCTTTCAGAATTCAACCGAACACTTATGAGCCCCGGGAAGTCTCGTTTCTCTTTTATTTATTTTTCCCGCTTATCCTACTTTTAAGTTATTTTCTAATTACGCATAATGCTCAACTTAAGTGTGGAGGGGGGGGGGAATGAATTGTAAAATTAGACTCATTATTAAAAGTTTAAACTTTTTCCCTCGGTAATCTAAAAATCTAATCTTGTTTTTAAATTCTTTTGGCACTTAGGTTAATATATTAGAGCAGATCCAACTCGGGATTAATAACATTACTTGCGCATTTATAAACATTCTAGTAAATATGTGAGGATATTGAGCCTGTATTTAGCATACGCCTTTTAGGCTTGATTCCTTTTTTTATGAGTGTGCTAGTGATTTATTGAATCTAGAACTTGTGCTTGAAATCATTACGAGACCGCAGTGAGATCACATTCGCGTTATTTTTATGTGATAAAGAGGCAACTTAGGATTTAACCAAATTAGCCCATCCATTTAACATATCCCCAATAAAACCCTTCTGTAGAACTCAACTTTAGTGCTAGATACCCATAGTATAACCCTATGAGCAATTCTTTCAATTCTATTAGTCCATCAAATTTAAAATACAAAAATATATAACCTTTAGCCTAGCCTTACCCCTTGTCGAAAGTCTAAATGGTTGGTTGCTAGTTGCTTGGTATGATTGGTTAATTTTTTCTTATAGTTTGTTCACACTTTTTACGAGTGTTGTGTCATTTTGACGAAGATGAAGATGCGCGCCTTCATATTTGTATTTTTTGTGGTGTATGCTTATACTAAGTATAGGGGAATTGTTGGTTATGTGAAAAAAGTGGAAGAAAAAAAAATGAAAAAAGGGTATAAGAAAGTGATAAAAAAATCGAAAAAAGAAAAAAAAAAGAGAGTAAATGAAGTATGAATAATAGTTGAGATGTTGGTTGCTTGTGAGGCGTATTGATATATCATTCTTGTACGAGTTAAATAAGGTTGAGTTGTTCGATAACCTCATGGGTTTGTGGTATGTTTAGTGACTAGCAACATGGGTTCTTGGACTTGTCGACATGTATATTAATTATAAAACCATTTCTAGTATATATTTCTCATACCTAATCCATTCCTTTATTTCCCCTTAGCCTAACGTTACAACCCAAATAAAAGTCCTCTTTTGATATTTACACCTAGTGCTTACGCTACGTCGGTGCAGTTTTGTTTCTTGTACAAGCTTATGATAACTTAAATGAATCATGTCTCAACAATTGAGTGTGATTTCCCTTTTACCTTCTATTACATCAAATACGAGTGTTTGAGTGAATTATACTTTTCCTTATTCGTGAGGTGCTTAGTCATGTTATAGCAGCTTGAAGATCATTGGGTATTGTCAAACATCTCCGTTTTCGCATATTAAAAATTCAAAAATATTTTTCATAATTCAATGTTTGTTTTGTGAAGCTTATTTCTATCTTCATTTTTCCTTATTTTGCTTAAGGACAAGAAAACCCTTTAGTGTGGGGGTGTTTGCACCTTTTGCGCTTATTTATAAGAAACCAACAATATTTTCGATATCTCCAAAAAAATTTAAAATTTTAAAATTTCCCTTATTTTGTCACCTAGGACCTTGTTTCTAAATTTCTTTTCTTAGATTTTCTTGAGGGCAAGCAAAGTTTAAGTGTGGGGGGATTTCATAATGCTCATTTTATACATATTTCTATATGCGTTATCTAGGATTATATATATATTTATTGGTTAATTAGATGTACTTTCAATACTTAATAGACTATAGTTGCTATTGTAGGTTCATGGTACGTGTCGTGGTAGAATACACGAAGAACTGAAGCTTAAACGAAGAAAGAACTCAAGTTAAAGATCTCCTGACACGTGTCCACTGTTTTGGCCATAACTTGAGAATACGAACTTGGATTGATGCGATTCAACTTCCCACTGAAGCGGAAAAGAATTATCTACAGCTTTGATTTTTGGTCCAAAAGCTGAAAATGCACCAAAACCGCCGCACTTGCAAATAAGTACGGCGCACTTTTCATTGTCACGAAGTACGACGCACAAATAAATAAGTCGGCGCACTCTCCTCCCATCATTAATGTTTTTAAGAGACAAAAGGCAAAAAGTATGCCGCACTTTCTTTGATAAAGTGTGGGGTCATACTTAACCCTATCGCACACCTATAAATAGTGGGGATTTCCAAACCATTTGACACACACTTCCACAACAACACTCACATCAATCCACACCATTTAATCACGAATCTACAAGTGTAGTAACAGTACCTTAAGGGTTCGGGATTATAGGAATCAATATATTGGGTATTAATAATAGTTTTCGATTGGGAAAACTTGTATTTGACATGCTATCCTCATAAACTTTGGTTCAACTCTATTAATCCTTTTAATATGATTCCTACTAATTTCATGGAGTTTATTATGTGTTTTATTTCTGTTGTTATGGAGTAATTTCGTTATTTTGTTTAAGCGTTCTTGAGATGTGATATAAACGTATCCCTTGGATATATGCTTTTGATTATGTAATTTGTATGCTCGATATTGTTATGCTAAGATCATTGGTTATTGTTTGATTTGTCATTGTGATAGAAGTAGGTCGAAAGGCTCTATTGCTTTGATATAATTCCGCGTTGTTTGTCTATGAACAATTCGGTATTAACCTTGTGAGAATTGGTTAATAAAACTATGCTCAACCTAAGTATAATAATGTTTAATGCTTAATCTCTTGTCTAACAAACTTGATTAAGAGATTATATTTGTTACATTCTCGACCACAAACCCGACCTTTGTGGCACTCGACATTTTTGAGGAATTATACGATGAACGTGGTTTGTTCTAGTGTTCGGTAATAATTTGCTTATGTGATTACCCATCATATCTTGCTTATATGTATTGTTTGTGTGTGCATCTCTATCCATATATATGTTTTATCTTATGTCTCTTGGCCTAAATAAACATATTTTAATCATCTTGGTAATAATCTAATCATTTTAGCGTTTGGTATAACTTAGTTGTTAAATTAAATATGAGTCTAATGATCGTGACAATCATTTGGACTTTCTTTCTAAACTACTTTTTGAATCTGAAAATGTACAACTCCCTTGAGACGACCTGGACTTACCTAGACTTTACTACACTCGAAAGGGTATACTTTCCCGTGTGTTTCCGTCTTTTAACTGGTAATTCTAGTCTTATAAATTTAAAGCTTTTGAAACACACCAGGATTCTTTAAGTCGGCTACCTTGACGTCGTCACAAAAGGTTGTGACATCGTCGCCTTGAGACTTTGATGGCGTCAGTGGAGATTGTGACGCCGTCTCTACGCACTATAAATCCAACTTTTATGTCTTCGTCCCGTTTCTTCCCAAATTGAGCCAAAGTCACGTGTTTCTTCTTCCAATGCTTCCCAAATGCTAAAATAACAAAAAGAAACGATTAAGTACAATATTTAGGGATATTTGCATGATTTTGGGGGTTAAATGACCCTGAAAAGTGTATAAAATGGCACCTCATCAAAATGAAGACGAAGCAGTTATGCTTGAAAAATCAGTAAGTACTAATGAATAGAGACTTCAACAACAAGGGATAATGACATAACTTGTCATTGAGAAAAAAGTTAATAAAGAAGTTGATGAATCATTTGCCGTTGAAAAGGGCAAGAAACTCAAAGGTGTTGCAACTGTTGATCCCACAGTTCAATCATTTCTAGACTTGCAAAAAGGCTCTAAGGCAAGCAGACTTGAGAGTATAAGGCAAGAAATGCTCATAGACAAAGGAGAAGGGTCTAGTGCTGCAAAAGATGACGAATATGAATACTTCTCAAACATAGATAGTGATGCAATACTAAGCTCTTCATGATCAAGTGATGATAACGAGAATGATGATGAAGATTCTGATATGGATATTGATAAAGATGATTATGAAGAAGGAGATGATAATGCAACAGGGTTTGGGGTATTTGTTCATGACAAGACAAAGGAGCTACCCAAATTTACACCCATAAGTCCCACGGTTACTTGTTCATCACTGGAGAATTACACAATACTCCTAAATGATCTACCTTAAAATGAATTGACGGATTTGATGTATGGACCAGTCTTTACTGATACACAGACAATCTTGGTGGTGGCTAACCCAGAGGGAAATCCTGAGGTAACTAGCTTTCTATCAGGTGCATATGAAGTACCAATTGATACAAATGTATATGAAAAACTAAGAGGGGAGAGAGGGGGGGGGGGGTTGAATAGTTTTATTGTTAATTGTTTATGAGAAAGTTTAGATCTAGCTATGAATAATAAGTGTCTACATATGCACATATATATAAATAAACTAACGAGTGTAGTAAATAAGAAATAAATGATATATGAATGACACAATTATTTATAGTGGTTCGGCTACAAGAACTCTTTCCTTTCCCTACTCCACTCCCTGAGTACCCAACTCGAGAGTCAGTAAACACTACATCCACAAGCTCCTTACTTTGGCAGAGAAGCCTCACAACGTTGCTTACACTTTTATCCGGTGCTAAGCTAAATACCAAGTCCTAACACCGGTAGAACCAACCCTACGTCATTTACACTTTATCCGGTATAAAGCTAAATACCGAGTCCTATCACTGGTAGAACCAACCCTACGTCGCTTACACTTTTTTTGGTATAAAGCTAAATACCGAGTTCTAACACCTGTAGAAGTAACCCTATACAATCTACTTTTTATGAGAATGGTTTTATGTTTACAATGTGTTATCCCACTAGTTTAATCCATTACACAACACTAATCTTTACCAATATGCTAGAAAATAAGAAGAAAACTTAGAGAGAGAAAGTAGAGAGAGAAACAAAGATGGAATATTAGATTAGAGAATTGGTGAGTTACAAAAGATAGAAAAGTAACCAACACCCTTCACCAAGTGTGGTGAAGGGATATTTATACCCATGCCTTGCTATCTTGGCACTTAGGCTTTCTAAACGGGCCGGGCTTGGTTTAACTTGGGCTTTGAGCCCGAAACAGATAATATTAGATTACAATCCAAGCCCGTTAAACCCAACTAGCCTATTACAATAGAAGACCTATTTTGACTTTCTAAGACCGATAACATTCTTGTTTGACTTAATATAATTAAGGCTAACAATCTCCCCCAATGTTGAGGTCTCTTTCTTCAAACTCCTCTGTACCACCGATGACATTGAAGATATGACGTTTGACGTTTATGCTTTGCCTTGTTATGGTCTTGTCTTGTTTGTAACGGCTTTGTTCATTCATGCTTTGTGATCTTGATTTTGAGCCTTTATCTTTTTGACTTTGAGTTCTTGAGATCGTTATCTTGCATCATCTCCTTGACTTAAATCATCTTGATTTGACTTCCTTGATCAACTTGTGCTCTTGACCAACATGCTCATACTTGTTACATTCTTGTTTGACATATGTGATTATAAGTCTAACAATCTCCCCAATTGATGTTGAATGATTGACTTTGAAAGCTTGAGTATGAGCATGTGGTTTATGAATCCGACTTCGCTGGAATGAGGCTGCAACACCGTCGTCTTATCCTGAAATAAAACAGTTAGCAATAAAAGATGAATTTGGCTTTGTCATTCATCTTGAGTTCGGTTGCATTAACCTCCGGTTTCCCGTTTTATAGTATAAATACTATACCTGTGATCAGGTAGATTCAAAGAATCTCCTTGACAGGGTTTCCAGCTCAAAGCGTAGGATCTTCTAACACAGATGTATTAGATTCACCATGCTTGCTAGTTCTCATTACCGGA